>PVLD010005144.1:0-115773 GCA_004027595.1 Dinomys branickii | reverse complement strand
ATGCATATACATGAGTCAGGGCAGATACATGCTGAGCGGTTCATATTCATCAGGTCTCTCCATTGGCAGCAAAACTTTTTAGAGCCGTTTCCTTTATGAAAAATCATTTTGGGTAGCAAGCTGTTTTTCTCTGTGCTTCACCCCCATGCCTGAGATTTGCAGTAATGCAGGACTAGTTTACCATCACTCCCAAAGCACTACAAAAAGAAAAAATGCAATTTTTGTTATTCTTAAATGAAACTAAGAAAAAAAATGTCATAGATATTATAAATACCCTAAGGCTACTTTTTTCAAAAGATGCCTATCTCTACCAGACACGTATCAATAATCATGTTGAACAAACCCTGTTTCTGCAACATCTTTAGTATAAATGGGCTTACATACTTTAATTTTGTCCCTTTTCCACATCTCTGACCATAAAATGCCATTTTCAGCTGTTTTCTAGTGGTACTAGAAAACTTGAATGATTACTGCCATGCAACTTCAAGAAGGTTGAATAGTCATTCCAATATAGTTTTAAGAATTTTTTGAAGGCAGATCCAGATTCTGGACCACATAAAGATAAATGAAAAAACCAGATAAATAAAAACTTCCTGAGGATACAAACAAAAGACAACCCTGTAACACACTTTGCACCTTCATTTTTCAATCACTATAGAAGTAGAGCCTTTTGTGTTCAAGGTGCGAGATGCAAGTACAAGACAGTCATTTCCTTTTTTGACAATTAAGAACAGTATGTCATTCTGAAATATATGATTTAATGAGCCATATTATACATTACATTATGTGTACTATACAGTACAGATACTCCACTAAGAGAGAGAGAAAAAGCAGTAACTTTTTACCTCATAAAGGGTTCCAACTTCCTGGTCTGGAGAAGGTGCAAAGGATTGATTCACATAAATAAACTACAAGAAAGAAAAAAAAACATTTTAAACCCTGATTAACTTACATTTTGGAGGGTTCGAATCTAGCTATTTCAACCTCTTATCAAAATTTCCCTGAACTTCTAACTCATTAAATGAATCTTTAAGATCACATCTTTCTTTCAAGGTATAGTAAAAAGAATCAACAGAATTTTCATTCCACTCAATAAACCTAACATTCAAAATACTATTGAGCATCTTTCTTGGGTAAATGCATTACATACGTGCTAGATTTTATTATTTTTAAACTTCTACCGCTTTTGAAAACTTTCAAAGCTAGTGAACTCCAGGCAGGGTAGCACCAAAGTTCCTTGCACGAAGATGATGTGAAGAAAAAGGAAACATACATAAATGAAGTCTAATATTCTTTAAAGGTTTTATTGCTTAATACTTGTTTGGTTTTATTAAAACATTTCATCACTTAGAGCATAGAGACAGAATAGTTTTTGCGAATTTCCTTTTTCGAAAGCATTATTTGCAAGAAAAAAACAATGAAAATAGTAAGAGTGCCTGGCACGTGCTGTCAACCATTGTTAGTTCATGTTTAAATATTACAAAAACCTCAAACATGTAACAGCAGCATACATTTTAAGGTGAATTTTAAAATGTTATGGTAGCTCCTGGTATTTTATCTATGAGTGAGTAGACTTTACTGTTTTGGTAGATTTTCAACTAGAAGCAGGCTGAGTAGTGGATATCTCTGGTAAGGCACTTTCCTAGCATAGGAGAGGCTCTGGGATCAAATGCTAGGACCAAACAACAGGAAATTAGGGAAAAGCCTCCTAATGAAAGTTTAGTTCTTTTCAGAAAATATTTGTCTGTGGTGTACTAAAAACCAAACAAGGTACAGAAATTGTGAAGATCATTGTGATTTTTCCAATCAATGAGCTTATGAGCCACTGGAAAGGCAGACATGAGTAGTAAAGAATACAGAAGAAAAAAGCTAGTTTATGGGGACAGCAGAGTACATGCAGAACCAAAAGACTTCAATATGACTTTCTAACAGAAACTAGGAACTGAAAGTGTATTTAAGAAAGAAGTTAGTTTAAGAGCTTTAAACCATAAATATATATACTTTGTAGGTAAGGTGGCTCATGTCTGTAATCCCAGCACTTAGGAGGCTAAGGCAGGACGATGGAGTTCCAGGGTAGCCTGACTACAGCACAGGACCCTGTCTCAAGCAAACAACCTCCCCCCATAATCCATATTCAGTATGTCACTTTCACATACTTTTTACCATTTAATTAAAAAATTATGTTTTCGTAGCTATTATCTATTGTATACTTGTTCTTTAGTTTAGTCTCCATTTACGAGATAATCTTCCTTTTACTTGTAATTCTCTTCTTTGGCTTTGTCACTTTCTTATTTTTATTAATGTTAATTTTTTCAAGTCTAGTAGTATTTTCACGTGTTTTAGTTTTGTCTTCACTGTCTTCAGGGATGCTTTTTTTTTTTTTAAGTAACACTATACAGGATTTGATCTTGGTAATTCCTGTTGCTGTTTTTATGTGAAATTTGTTCACCTCTACTTTTGGAATAAGGTGGCCCAGGATGTTTTGCTAACTTCACAGAGCTCCCTCCTTTGCTACGTTCTTGAAAGCACTACCAAACGTGGAGGCTTACTTCCCCTCCCTTCTCATGTCCCTCTTGGCTCAATTTTAATTTCCCCCAATTTTCTCTATATAGGGTCTTGTCCTGGAAGGGTGTCCTACTAGGTGTGCTTTGAGAGCTCTCAAGGGCTACAGTGCTTTAGTTCTTTTAGTCCTCCTTAGTGTGGACATACTATTAATTATCTGATCAAGAGAAAATCCAGTTCAGGTTTATTCTTTTGGACAGGGTGATATGGCTTGTACCTAAGTCATCTGTGCATTGTACCACTAAGCTAAATCCTCAGCCCCTATGCTAGTATTAAAGTTCTGCAGAATAGCACCTCCTAGTTCTTCTGAGATTCTCTTTCTCCATGTTGTTAGATGTCAATCCTGTTGCTTGCAGCATCATTGATGTAGAGAAGCTGATGTTTTGGTCTTGCAGTCCCCACCAGTATTTGAGGTTCATGAAGATATCTTGTCACCTAGTTTTACATAAATACTAAGCATGTGCTTTGGTTTTGCTATCTTGGACCTTTCTGTGGCAATTCAGAGATTCAACTATGCCTTCTGAGACTATTATGTTTCCAGAATTCCTATCTTTTTTCTTTCAACTACCTATTCTGCTAAAATAATGCAAAGTGCAGCTAGATAAAAGTCAGAAGACAGGAAGTCCAGGAAAGTGACAAATGGCAACTACCTGGTTCAATCTAATACATGCTGACCTAAGTTCTTTTCAGATTACTGAATACAGGCATGACAGAATTTCAAAACTCGAATATTAACACAGGATACTACACAGCTACGTCTTTTTTTCTATTTCTATATATTTCTCAAATACTAATGCTTAAAAATTATTGTACTATTCCGCTTACTGACCTTACCACCTCTTCATATTACATCTTCAGTAGAGATACAGCTTCTGCTCATTTCTCTCAAGAGCTTGTCTGCATTGACTTCCCATTAGGACTTGCACTTTAGGCAAGGTTTGCTGCTTCTAAGGATTTTGCTACTATCTCCATGTGGACAATGCTACAAACTCTACCCCACTTCTGACCTTTCCTGTCAAATACATTGCATAGGACACTCAAGAAAACATGCTTTCTCTATTTTGTTGATCATAAAGGGAAATGTTCACATGTAAAACTCAACAACTTTAGAGGAATCTCTGGGTCTATGCTATTTTTGCTTGAAATAACAACTAGGTATTAACCTATTTTGAATTTTCCCTTTTTGTGAGAGGCACCTACATCCAAACTCTTAGATCAAAGCTTCAGTTTTTGCTCTTTGCTGACAAAAATAATTTTAAAAAATCCTACTTTAACAATGATTTCACTCCTTTCACATCTTTTTCTAAGTTCTTATTTTTTAACTCTGTTTTGAAACAAATATACCCCAATATTTACGTATACAAATTCTTAGTTTACATTTTAAAAATACTTAGGGATTCTTCAGGCATCTATCCACTTACATGTTATCTGCATTAATACTGTCCAAGACTTGGAATTATCTAGAAATAACGGTGTCTGATACAAAGCATCACTGTAACAAAAAATTCTCAGTACAGTTATGTGCCACATGACATTTAGGCAGGGACCACAAATATAATATGGTCCTATAAAATTATATCCTTAATGACAGTTCACATTTGTGAAAGTACTCTATGATGTTCATGTAACAAAATCATTCAGTCATGTGTTTGTTAGAACATGTTCCTGTTAAGTGGTGCATGACCACATGAAGGCAAATTCCTGGAGACAAATACCAAATTAAAAACCAGTGACATTAAAAATACTAATACTTGTAACTGTCACCCTGAAGTGCTAAACATATATAGGAAATAAGTACTGTAAATATGTCTTAAGCCTTTCACATTACTTGGAAAAGATAGACTGTTTACCTCACGAATGAGACAAAAGCAACTTCAGAATCAAACTAAAAATTACAAATTCTTTACTAATGTATAAAAATGTTCTATGACTGATTTTTTTGTACAATTATTCAGCAATTTTTCTGAGGTAAACAACCAAAACTAGGGGAAAAATTGGTTCACATTATAAAGTAAATCTCTAATTTATTTTATTTTAGTGTTCCCTAAAAGAATCATGGAATTACAAAAATCCCACTAATAAAAGAGACATAAAAGAACGTAACAGCACGTCGGTCCGTATGTATTTCTATGGATAAAATATTCACTGCTGCCTAGGAACTATTTTGAATTTTATAGGAAAACAATCACTATACCAACTGTTCAGAGGCCACAAGTTTAAGGAACTTTTTGATGAAGTCAATGAGTCCTTGGATCGTTCGTGTGCGCTCTACAGCCCACTTCTTTGTTTTCATTATAGGGGTGTCTCCCACAGCCTTTAGCAGGATATCAACTGTAAAAGAAAAAAAATTACTGATAATTATGAACAGCTAATGAGAATGTGATCTAAAAGCGTTCATATACTTAAATCTTTAATTTACATGACCTTTAAGGTATCTATGATCCAGAAAGTATAATCGAAGATGTAAAATTGTCAGATTCTTTTTTTCCCCTTGATTTTACAAAGTCCTCCCTGTGGGACTCATCTTTAAAATACATTTGACATTAAGAGGTAATTTCAAAGAGAATGTTACGATTAGTATCTGAATGCGCCCCCAAAGCCTCATGTGATCACAGGTAGGGCTTCTGGAAGGTGACAGATTATAGGGCTTATAGCCGACTTGCTGTTAGGAGGTAGGATCTGGTAAAAGTGGGCTACTGGCAGTGTGCCCTGGGTCTGTCTCTGCCCTGCTCTTCCCGTGATCTCTGTTTCTGGTCTGACATACTACCTGCAACAGACTGACCCAACCTACTACAGATTGAAACCTCTACAAACTGCAACCAAAATAAATGTTTGTTCTTTCAAATTGTGCCTGCCAAGTATTGTGTCTCAGCGATGAGAAAGTAATTAAGACAAAAAAAAAGATCATAAAGATATGAAATACATATTTAAGTTTACAAGACTGTTGTAAGGATTAAAGGATTTAATACATTTTTAATACACATTTTGAACAATATCCAGCACAAAACTCATACTCATTGAATCTTAAGACTATCATATAGTCATCAAAGGAACACATTATAAAAATATACTTAATAGCATAATAAGGATGTATTTTTCAAGAATAATGTTACAAGCAATTATTATAAGCAATTATTTTTATAACAAATTTTCTACAATTAATTTTTTAGTGTATGTGCTAAAGTAAGCATTCTCTGTTAACTTTCTAACAAGGAAAACCATAGTACTAAAAATAAAATACAACTAAGGCTCAAAACAGGTTTCAGAGAGAAATAATAAAGTTTCAATAATCCAAAACACTGATATGCAAACTCCAAAGACTATGAACTCGTCTCAAAGTTATTTTGCATACAAAAGCACCTACAATCAAAAACGGTGAAAGCAAAATAGTACATTTCTATTACTTTATAGCCACCAAGTTAACTCTATTTTGTTACATATTATATCCTGATTGCTCCATCCTTTGGTATTAAAATTTGAAAACCATCAGGATCAGAGATCATTTTATTCAAATTTACCCTAGAATGAAAGCACAAAGAACACAAAGTACATGTAGTGTACTTACTCACTAAGGAATTACTTATCCTTCCTTCAGTTACCTTGGGAATAGGAATGAACTTGGAGATAACAGTTTTTGGTTAGCTTGTCTTTCATACCTCGCATCTCTGTCTACCCCAAGCCCCTAATGCTATTAATATAATTTAGTTGCAAGCTGGAGACGTATTTACTGTATGTTGATAATAGCCATACTCTTAATTCTGAAGGTAATTTGATTGAAGTAATCAAGGGAGAAACATTTAAAAGAATATAGATGTCCACATCCATTACACTGGAATCTTTGGAAGCAGCACCTCAGGACTGGTACACTGATTCAAAGCTCCCCAAGTGATTCTCGTATTTCCCAGGGGCCAAAAGCCTTGGTCTGTCAATAATCTTTCTCCTGTAAATTAAAGGTAAAGCTTAACCAATATTTAGTATCTTTCATTAGATCATCTTCCAAAAAGGATGTCAATCTCAGGGTAGGAATTCAGTATGATGTTGGAATCTTATACCCCTTAAAAGTGGGCCACTGTTTATAGTAAACTGAAAGAAATAAATTCAAGGAAAATCTTAAAATCTACAGCAGTGTTCTGAAGATTTTCGTGTCTTGTTTTCGACAAATAGTCATAATGTGTCATAAGGAAATGATTTTCCCCAAATGTAAGGGCAGCCAGATTCTTGTTTCTTTGCCCTGGGGTAAGGGCAGGCTGTTTAAGCCCTGGTTTTGAGCTGCCCTGAAGGTGTGTTACTACACATCCACACCCCCCCAGCCTCCAGGCAGTCTGACTGGGAAAAGGAGCAGTGCCGGTGCCGGGATAGTCCCTTATCCTCCACTGCAGTGGGAAAGAACTGTAAGGCTCCTGAGATCACAGAGAAGAAAACATACACACCTACATATCTTAAGACTACTCCACTGTATCAAAAATAGTTTCGCTTAGTTCACCGAAAACTTTTGTACTCTTATCTGTTTCTTCTTTGTACAAGAATCTTTGCATAACTATTTTGAAGATAACGATGATGAATTAGCTATTGTTATTCTATTATGAAATTATCTCATAAAATAAAAAGAAAAAGCTCTTGAACTGAGAAAACTTAACCATCGACAATTTCAACCTCTTCCATTCGAAGGTGTTTGCTATTTTTCTCGCAGAAAACTCTAGAATGTTCTGGACAAGTAACCTTAATAAAATTCATCCATTTCCAACGGCAAACTCTTTCCAGGCAATAGACACCGGTTCAAAAAACAAAATGACCCACAAAGATTCCAAAATAATATTTTTTGAAGGAAATGTTTATGCTTTTACTTTTTCTCTCAGCAATCTTTGCGTGCTGGGTGGTCAGGGAATTGAACCCGCGTCTTCACGTAATAAGGTAGGCGCTCCATCACCGAGCTACAACATCCTCACCCCTACGCAGAGTCTCGCAGCATAGTCCAGGCTGGACTGGAACTCGCAGTCCTCCTGCCTCAGGCTCCCAAGTGACAGGACTAAGGGCGTGTGCCCTGCGTGTACACAGCTCCCTCAGCATTCGTCATACTGGTTTAAATTGCTGTTTTTTGATTCAAAGAGTGAAGTTATATTCAGCGGAGAGGAGTAGTGCACCAGTGAGGAGATAGTCCATGGTCTGCCATCCTTATCGACTTACCGTTACTGAAATAATTAGCTCCAGGATTACGGACCTGGATCCCCTCACCTCCCACTTCAAAGGGTTTGCGGTCTGACTAGAATACACCACAAGGGGCCACGGCAACCACCGAACCGGTAACACAGGCACCCAACCGAGCCCCGCTAGGCGCACAGGTGCTGCGTCCACAGCGGCTTTCCTAAGGGCTCATCTCAAAAACGCTTGAAAACTGAAAAACACACTTCCTCTCTTTTGTCTGGTGACAACGCACGTCTGGGACTCGCCCTCCTCTAAAGTTTACTTCCTTATTCGCTGCCACGTTTAGGGACGAAATTAAACCTCCCGCCTGTTACCCAAACACTGCCCTGAAAATTACTTTTTTTCTTGGTGTCGCCGGCAGGTTCTTCTGTCCCTGGCGAAACTGCAGCAGAAGAAGGAGGTTCTGGTGTGACTGTTTCGGGAGAGAGTTCCCCAGGTCCTTCACCGCCAGCAGCCACAGAGGACTGAGGAAGCTGCAGCACGGACTCAGGCTCCTGCGCCATCTTCCTGGAAGCGGCGCGCGCCGGAAGTGAGCGAGCGTGCAGTGGGAGAGCTTTGCGCCAGGGGACGTCGCAAGGGAGCCGTCAGAGTAGGGAAATACAGCACGATAGTCAACCTTGGAGTAGCGGCTTTTTTTTTTTACGTCAAGCCTGCCTCAGATCTTCGACCATTAATGTGAAAAAGAGTGCTTTTCCGATATACTAAACTCCAGAAAGAGGCCCGCGAACAATTTCTGTAAGGCCGCCACGTAGGAAGTACCCCTTGTACTCAGAAAAGTGGACTCGACCTGGCAAGGCTTCCGCTTCCCTCCCCGCAGGCCCCGTCCCGGCCCTGCCCCCGGCCCCGCCCCGTAGCTCGGGGACGCGCGGGAGGGGGCGGGTGGGGAAGGCTCGCCTGCGAGATCCCGAGGCGCGCTCGCGTGCCCGCCCCCGCCCCGGCCCCCAGCGCCCACCCGGTCGGCCGGCCCAGCCATGATCAAGGCGATCCTCATCTTCAACAACCACGGGAAGCCGCGGCTCTCCAAGTTCTACCAGCCCTACGTGAGTACGCGGCCGCTGGCTCGGGGAGCGGGAGTCGCCGGCGACGGGCGGAGCCCCGCCGGCTCCCTCGGAGCGACCCTCGGGCGCCTCGGCCCTCCGCGCTCGCGGCTGTGAGCTCCCCGCCGCGCCCCGCCGCCGCCTTCCGGGCCGCTGCTCCCGGCCGCTCGGGGAGGTCCGGGGGGCGGCCGCTCAGCCCCCGGCGCCGGCGCCCACCGCCGGCCCGCGCATTGGCCTTCCGGGTGCCGGCTGCGGTTGGCCGGAGAGCGCGTCCCGCACCGCCCCGCGCCGCCCCATCCCGACCGGCCGCCAGTCCAGCCTGATGCGTCCGCGCGGCGCGGAGGGCGCTGGTCTGCGCGGGATCCGCTGTCTGCGGGAGGCCACCGCGCGCTCGACGGCTTTACTGCGCGCTGCCACTCGGACTCCCGCCCGCGCGACTCGCGGTTGTGAGATTAGGGATCTATGTCGTGTTTTTTGGGGGCTTTTTACCTGCTGGCTGTGAATTGCGGTTAACCGATTGGAACGGTGATGCTGCACCTGACAGTTAACGATTTCAGCTTCTGCTGGTCATTACTGCCTTACCTGGGGGAATTTGCTTTTTTAGTTGTTCTACTTATGAAGAATGGTGACACTGGTAAAACTTCTCTCATAGAACTGTAAATATTAAGTGCAGGAGGTTTTAAAGTAGTAAAGGTGAGTAATGTGTAAATGGTTGAGAAAGGGTGGTAGACTTACCTGCTGCTCTGAGGGCAGAATTCACCACTAGGTAAAACAGAAAATTGGGTTCGCAGAGGTAGGATTAATTAGCAGTATGAGTATTGTGTTAAACTAGAGCACTTTGCTTAGGCCAGACATGAATTTTCAGTGTTGAAGCTGTGCCAAGACTAACACTTTTATGCAGTTAAAGCCCAGATGGAGATCATTACTGCCTTTAAAAATTAAATATGAAAATTTAATTTTCAGTTTGCCTAAAGTGATAGTGCAATACATGGAGGTGTTGGTTGAAGTGCGAAGTCTTGAACTTATTCTTTATTTCGTTATGTAGTCGTGCTTTTGCTGGTGGTAAAGAATATTTTCCCCTAAAGTGGTGTGATTTTAATTTAGTATAACCTAAATACTAATGCTCCTTTTAAAAATTCTGTGCAATTTTAAAATACAGAATAAAAGTCTTCTTAATCCTTCTGAGTGGAGAAAGTACTATTAATTTTATTACTCATTTCCTTAACATGTTACTAGCCTTTGTTGAAGGAATCTTTCACTTAATCATTTTACCAGGGCCATCCATTTGCAGTGTAGAAAAGGTATGCTTTGAAATTGAATTAAAAAACTTACTTTTTCTGTATCTAAATTTAACAGTTAACCTTTATTCAAAACAGTAGGTTCCCTGGCTATCTGTGGTAACAGTGTAATTTTTTTTTGTAACAGTGTAATTTATCCCTGTAGCGCAGAATGTAACTATCTATTGAAATAATAACAGGGTTATTTAATATGCAAATCTAGAAGTACAGATCTCTCTTGCCTGATAGTGGGAAGAAAAGGGACCAGAGAAGGTTCCTGTGGGAGCAGTTGGGGCAGCAGTGAGAACTCTGGCGGCAGTTTTGGCTGTTTGATGAGTGGCAGTGATGCTTGGGGTATGGAACTAGAAAGTATGAAAAGATCTACTGACTGTGTAGAAGTGAGACTCCAGGAGCTGTTGCTGTATGTTAATCTTTATAAACTGGATTTTGCGAAGTGTATAGTTCTGTCTTTTGGGAATAATAAGATAATTTACATATTTGCTTCCCCTTCTAGATAGTAACCTGTCAATCTGTCAACAAATACTTACTTCTTGCCTATTAGGTTCAGACACTGGGAGTGAACAAATAGATCTCCTTTTGGGTGAGGGGTGTGAACACAGCCAGTGGAAGGTATTGTGGACTGGACAGCACACCAGTTAATAATAAATGCCATGTAAAAAATAAAGCTGGGCAGGGTGGTGGGCACTGTGAGGATAGCTATTTAATATAGGCGAGCCAGTGAAGTTCTCATTGAGAAGACCAATGACTTGGAGGAGGTAAAGCTAGTTTTGAAGACAGATTGGGGAAGATCATTCCAGCCGAGGAAGCAGGAAATGCACAGGCCCAGAGAAGATGCCTGTTTGAAGAGCAGACTAGCTGGGGACAAGCAGACTGTGTCAGAGAAAGTTGTAGTACATTCTGTTCTCACTGCCTGAAATGTCTTCTTCCCTTGCCGCGTGTCCAGATTCAAAACCTGCATGCAGGCCAATGGTGGCAAACCTTCAAGGAAGTACAGCGGTGCCTAGATTGAAGAACTTAATTTGTTCTACAGCTTTGGAAAAGACGGACACATGTTTGTGTGGGGGAGATGGCTGTGGTTGTGTTTGCCACCGATGCAGAATTTGCAAACAAAAACAAAATTTGCCAAACACTTCTGAAGTCTTGGTGAACCGAGGTGCCACTGGGTACATTCACACATGCAAGCTTAAATCTCTCACAGCTTCTCTTCTATGAGAAACCTGAACGTAGAAAGTGCCAAATAAAAGATAGATAATAGGGGATAGGGGGACAGGCTTTTTCAAAGACACCACTTCCAAGTTATAATTGGAGTAACAGTTAATCCACCGTTATTTTTGCGATAATGAAACCATAGACTTAAAATTTCTGATTCATGAAGGACTAAATTTTAAGAGTCAGAAGGACATTTAGAAATTCCAGTCAAAACTATCTCAAGCTGGATTCTAAATGGATGAATTTGGGGGAACTAAGAGGTGGACAGAGTGGGGGATGAAAAGAATTAAGATGTGTTACGTACACGTACCAACTCGCCACAAGAAATGTAGTCATTGTATACTCCAGACATATACTGTTAAATAAAAATTGAACAAAGGATATAGCCAATGAAATTGATGGTTTTGCTTCATAAATTATTAAGCAAGGTCTAAGGGTATGACTGAGCCTTCAGTTCTGTACCCTGATTAGATGCTGAGGTTTGAGTCCAAGAATAATGGCGTAACAGCATGGTCTGAAAGCTGTTTAAACCTTTCATTGATATATGTCCCCTACTTTATTCATTCTTTATTTATGCTCCTTCAACATACAAGTACTGTATGACAACTTACATGTTCATCTCTCTCTGTCTTTTAGTAGTGCAAATGTTCATTTCAGGCTTTCATAGGTTTTTAGCTTTGATGTGCCCTTTAGCTGTTGTCATGTGTGAGACATGAAGTCATACATCTATTTCACTAAACTAAATTTTTGGTTCATTCTGCTCTTCAGGTAGTGAGAATTCAAGAGTGGACTTAGTGCATCCCTTTTGTTTTTGCTTTTATATCCTTGAACTGTCACTGCAGAAGTTCAAATGCTTTTCATGTTTGTCTCTTTCACTTGATGCCTAGCAGTAGCAACTTGGCAATAATAACCTCTAGTCTTAATATTTGTCTGGCAACATCTGTGTATTACTGATACTTATATTTCATAAACAAGATGTATTTTTTCATAGCTACCAAACAAGGAACAAACCAATCTTTCCATTATGATTCCTGTGTTATTAGTGAACTGTAATTTATCTTTTGATGAGTCACTATAGTAAAGTAGAACTCTTTTCTTTTGTAGAAGTTGTCTTAGTACTTTCCACAGTTTGTGGAATAAAAGATTGTGTGCATGTGCGTGCATGAACATATACCACATATATGTAAAATGCAGGTAGATAAATTTCTAAACGGTAAAGTACATCTCCTCATTTTTGTTATGAATTACTACCCCTTCATAGTAGTGTATTACAAATTTCTTCACTGCTTCTGGTAATCTAAGGTAATTCTGAGTTGAAGACCAGGTAGAGTCCAGTCCCTTCTGCCTCTTAGATAAGACTCTCTGTAGGGTAAATTACTCATGTTCTCTCCTCACCCGTTCTGCCCTTCTCCAACTGTAATATAGGTCAGCTTTCTAATGTCTAGCAGCAGTTAGAAGGGCATTGTACTATGAGAGGAATCAAGGGCAATTCTGACTAGTACCACTAGTAGTGGTACTGCTAGGTTTGCACTACTGGAAATTTTCTGACCTGTTGTCCCGTTGCACTCTTCTCTCTTTCCCTGCCCATGTTCTTTCAAGTACTTACTTGTTTGTAGAGCCCTGTTATACCTTCTATCTAGATGTCCCTCAGAGCCCCATGCAGTCGTAAGTGGGGCTTTTTGGAGGTGGCTGGATCTGGAGTGTGTGATGCTGGGATGAAAGCTGTGATGCTGAAATTAAGGATGCGATACAGGGTTTGGGTGGTCCCACTTACAGGGTGGGTAGCCTGGATAGAATCTAAAAGGACAGAAAGAAGACAGGCTGCTGCTGCTGAGGCCTGTGCTGCCACTGCTGTTGCCATTGCCGTTGTTGGTGCTTGCTGCCTACTGCCTGCCCTGCTATCCCATCAACTGTTTGTCCTCTGCAGTGCCCTCTGCCACACCCTCTTGCCTTGGAGCTACCCAGTTACAGACTGAAACCTCTACAAACTGTGAGCCAAATAAACCTTTCCTCCTTTAGCTTTGGGTGTCGGGGATTTTTCTCATCAACCAGAAAAGTAACTGACACAGGCCCTGTTACAAGTAATAATACATAATCAGACACTGTCCAGGAAGTTTACATTCTAGTGATAGGAGATAGCTAATAAGTTATGTAAGATTGTGATTGGCCTATGAAGAAAATGAAAGCTGGGCACTGTGATGCATGCTTATAATCTCAGCCACTCACGAGTCTGACGCAGGAAGATTGCACATATGAGGCCAGCCCATGCAATTAAGCAAGACCCTGTCTCAAAATATTAATTAAAAAAAAAGTTGCAAAGGGCCGGGGATGTATTTCAGTGGAAAACTGTCCACCTTAGATGTGTGAGAACCTAGACTCAGTCCCAGCCCTAGGGTGGGGGAATGAAATGTGGAGTGATGGGGGAGAAGTGCTTACAGGAGACTGAATCATCTGGGAAATCCTCTTTGGACCTGAAGATAGGTCAGGGAAAAGACATTTTCCTGCATGCCCACCACAAGAAAATATGCTTCCACAATGAAATATTTTTCCATGAAACAAGCTTGTGTTTTGTACTGTTGAATTCCTCTAGAAAAGGCAGTGATTCTCTGCTCAGTTATTTTCTCTACCAGTTATTATTAGATTCTGGTGAGATAGGAGTGCTGATCCAGTGAGTGAAGGTAAAAGTGAATGTTTTACTTCTGTGCAGCCTCTGTGCCAGCGAGACCTGTGATCAAATGGATTCCATTTCCTGTGTTCTGCGAAGTAACATGGGCCAAGAGTAGAATTTATTTTTCTTACACCTCTCAGTCTTAATTTTATGTGAACAGAGTTTATGTGAAGCCCACTTAGAATGCCTCTGTTATTTTGTGGAGAAATAGTTCCTGCCTTGCTTTGAAGCTAATCTAATTACAAGAATCATTAACTGTTACTTACTGTTCTCCTTGCTACCTAGAAGGAAAGGCTTTTCTTCCCCCCAATATTTCAAGCCCATTGAATAGTTTAGATTGCTATGTGCTAAGTGGAGAGGATTGCCAGTTCATCCCACCACATATATATCCTTTTACTTGCAGTTATTAATATACCTTAATGTGATACAAAGTTACATATATATGTGTGTGTGTATATATGTATATGTATATGGTATACATGTATACATGAGTGTGGCACTGGGAATTGAATCCAGGGCCCTGTGCATACTAACCAGGTGCTCCCAGCTGAGGTAATTGAGATATACTTCCAGATCAGTCATTATTACAGTTTTTATATTAAAGTAACCATTTGAATCATTTTGAAGTATACAGTTCTCTGGCATACACATATTGTTGTCGCACTTTCACTGCTATCCATCTCAGGAATTTTTTCACCCTCTCCACAGAAGCTCTGTACATACTAAGCACTAACTCCTTGTGTTAGCTGTCTATTGCTGTGACAAAATGTCAGAAATAAATAGCTTAAAAGGAGGGGAGATTTATTTTAGCTCATGATCTCAGGGGTTTCAGTCTGTGGTTGGTTGACCTTGTCATGTTGGACCTGTGCCAAGCGGAGCGTCGTGGTGGGTAGTACGTGGCAGATCAAAGCTGCTTTCCTTCTGGCTATGAAGAGAGAGAAAGGTGGACTGAGGTCTCAGTGTCCTCTTCACGGGCACGAGGCCCAGTGACCTCACTTCCTACGGTCACATCACTTTTCCACTCTCTGGTAGCACCCCAGGCTGGGGAACAGGCTGTTGTTGGCACGCGGCTGTGGAGAACAGTTAAGATCCGAACCACAACACTTCTCGCTCCCACCTTCTTTTAGCCCCTGGCAATCACGGTTCTCCCTTCTCTGTGAAAGTGACGATTCTTGCAGCATTATTTAGGAGGACTTAAGAATATTTGTCCTTTTATGACTGACTTATTTCACTTAGCATAATGTCTTCATGGTTTACCTAGGTTGTCATATGTATCAAAGTTTGATTCCTTTTAAAGGCTAAGTATTTATTTGCATGTAATGTAAATACCACGGTTTATTTAGCCATTTATTTGTCCATGGATACGTTGGTTGCTTCTACCCTTTTTGGCTAGTATGACTAAGATTGCTGTGAACTTAGATCTCTTCAGGTTCTTGTTTTTATTTATTTTGGCACATAACCTGAAGTAGAGTTGCTAGATCATGTAATTCTATGTTTACTTCTTTGGAGAATCACCATGTTATCAATCAGCTGGGGTTCTTTTGCTCAGTTCAGATAAAAATAATACATTATCAAAGTGCACCTCTTTGATGTTAGCATCTGTGGTTTCTGAGTGCCAGTGACTCTCTGCCCTTATTTACAGCTGTGAGCTTCGAATACCAGCACCTTTTAGGCTGTTAGTGTTACAGCTCCTGACGGGTTGCAGCTGTCTTTTTCAGCTCTTCAGCAGCTCGTGCTCGTGACCTCTTGGCAGCTTTCTGGAACTCTTCCAGCAGTGTCTACTGTTCTGTAGCTCTTACACTTGCCTCTGCAGATCTCCACAGGCTCTGCAAGTCTTTGAAGGTCACCGTAAGTCAGTGCTGCTCACTGGAGCTCGTGAGGGGTAATAGCCCTGAGTATAAGCAGCTTTTTCTTAGTGCAGCTTGTTCAACCCACTTTACCTGAGGTAAGAATCCTGAATAGACAGCAGGACTACCTGAGTGAGGCTTTTATAGGAATCTGTGGTATTAGTACAGGCGGTTAGTACACCAGATAAAGGATACCTGGACTGACCTTGAGTGTAAGGAAATTCTGCTTGTGTAAAGAGAAATCTCATAAACTCACATTCCTGTGTTTTGTATACCTCTTGTGGAACTTCTGATGTAGTATGAGAAGGGGCAGGGCCACCTGAACAGGGTTAGGATGGCGTCCTCTGGGATAGATTCTTGTTTCAAGCTTGCTGCAGCCTAAATAAGTACCTTCTGAAACGGCTTGGGAGTGTCTGTCCTCACCTGATGCAATGACAGCCCAGGAAACTGTGAAAGAAGTGGCTGTTTGATTGACAGCTCATGTCATTTCTAGGGAAATCACAGGGCTGAAACCCACTGCTACTTTTAAGAAGTTTTCAATGTTAAATGTGTCCATTAGGATTTTAAGATTTCAAGGATAACAACGAATAGCAGGATCCTGGTCTGAACCCATTTTTTGCCATTAGGCATAGTCCTGCAGCTACTCCTGAGTCCCTGTACTCTGGGCCTGGTGGTGGCTCCTATCAGGTCTTCACGAGTGGGCAAACACAGAGGCGACAGAAAGATACTGGAACTAGTAGCACCCCCATCACCCTTGGGGAAGCAGGAGAGGGGCATAGTGGCTGTCATTTGAATCTCCATATCTGAGTGTCAGAGGAAAAGGGAGGGTTTGGCCTTTTTTTCAATCTTACCCATATTATTTTCTATGCTAACTGGACCTTTTTATGTATGTACTCAGCAGCAATGCACAGTGTTTGATTGCTTCATAAGCTTGGCAGTGCTCCTTATTTTCTGGGCTTTGGTAATAGCCATTCTAATGCTGTAAAGTGGTGGCTCATAGTCGCTTTTATTTACATTCTTTTTATTACGTTTGATTTACATTTTGTGTGCTGATTGGTCTTTTCTATACCTTGGGAGAAGTGTTTATTCAGCTCCTTTGCTCATTTTTCAGTCCAGTGGGGGTTTTCTGGTTGTGATTGAGTAGAAAGATTTTGAGCTGTAAGACTTTCGAGTATCAATCTTCCATCAGATACGTGATTTGCAAATACTTTTTTTTTGTCCAGTGTGTCCCTTTTCCCTTTTTTGATAGTGTCCTTAGATACACAAAGCATTTTTAATTTTGGTGAGTTTGAAATTGTCTATTTTTTCTTTTGTTATTTCTCCTCTGTCTATATAATACTGTATAGTACATGATTATTTATTTAACCAGTCTTCTACGGTGAGCTTTTATATGAATAAGATTTTTTAATGAATATTATGAAAATAATGTAAAACTTGGTACCTAATAAAAACTAAATATCTGCACCTAAATTAATAATAGCTATTACTTTTGTTGTTCCTGTTGCTTGCTATCTTGGAGTCTACACTGGAGTGATTGTTCGCTAGTGGACTATACACATTCTAGAGATAGTTCTCAAGTACTTTTTATTTTCTCAAAATAAATTGCCTCTTTTATTTTTCTTCTCAAAGACTCCAGTATCTAAGTTATGTGGATTCTGTTGTGCAATGAACTTCCTTTTTATTACAAAGTCTTAGAGTTTCAAAAGAAAAGTTTTCTTTTTTTTAATTTGTTGTAAAAGTAAAAGAAGAAAAACATTAACAGACAGACATCCATTTACAAAAGGGCAAAAGAGCAATACAAGCAATACAGTTACAGACAAAGTAGTAGGAAATTAACAATGGTTGTTGTATTAGGTATTGATATATTCAAAATGGTTTCTCAGGAGAACAAATGGAGATGCAAGATTGATCAAATAATTAATGATTAAGTGTTCCTTTCAGTAAAGCGATAGAAGTCAGTAGATCAACTATGTTAGCTATCCTGTGTATACATACATACATAATTTACCTTTATACGTACATAATTTTCCTTTCTTCCCTTTCTCTTCACTCACCTCAGTTGCTCTTTAACTTTTGAGCATGTTCCTTTTATTTCACAATGTCTGTCCTACCTCCTAATTTTTATTCACTCTTTGAGGTTCTTACACTAGTGAGACAATATGCTGTTTACACATGGAGGTCTTGTTTATTTCACTTACGAGTATGGTCTCTAGTTGTGACCATTTATCTGTAAAAGGCTCAAGTTTATCTTTCTTTATAGCTGAGTAATATTCCATTACATAGAAGTACCACAATTTTTTTATCCATTCCTCAGTGGATGGACATTTGGGTTGCTTCCACAATTTAGCAATTACAAATTGCACTGCTATAAACATGGGTGCACATATATTGCTGTGATACGATGTTTTCAGATCTTCTGGGAAAATATCCAGAAGGGGAATGGCTGGGTTGAAAGGGACCTCTAGACCTAGTTTGCTGAGGAAACTCCAAATTGATTTCCACAGTCGTTTCACCAATCTGCATTCCCACCAGCAGTGGAGAAGAGTTCCTATTTCTCCCCAGCCTTGCCAGCATTTGTTATTGGTTGATTTCTTGATGATAGCAGTTCTTACTCAGGTGAGGTGAAATCTCAATGTTGTTTTAATTTGCATTTCTCAAATGACTAATGATGTTGAACATTTTCTCATGTATTTATTTTCCATTTGTATTTCTTTATCTGAGAAGTGTGTGTTCATCTTAGATGCCCAGTTTTGGATTGGGTCTTTGAATTTGGGGGGGCTGATGTTTTTTAAATTTTTATATGTTCTAGATAGAAGACCTTTGTCCCAGTGACAGTCAACGAAAATTTTTTCTCAATTTGTGGGTTTTCTTTTTACTCTGCTGGCGATTTCTTTAGATGTGCAGAAACTTCAGTAGGATGAGATTCCAGTTGTTGATTCTTTTAAGTATTTCATGGACAGTTTGGTTTTTGTTCATGAACTCTCTGCCCACCCCTATGTCTTCAAGATTTTTACCTACTTTCTCTTCCAATAGACAGAGAGCTTCTGTTTTAATACTGAGATCTGTGATCCATTTTGACTTGAATTTGGTGCATGGTGATAGAATTGGGTCTATTTTCAGTCTTTGGCAGGTGGCAAGCCAAGTTTTCCAGCACCATTTATTAAAGAGGCTATCTTTCTTCCAGTGAGTTTGTTTGTCCTCTTTGTCAAAGATTAGGTGGCTGAATGTGTTTGTGGTTGTGGCTGCATCTTCTAGTCCGTTCCATTGATCCTCTGGTCTGTTTTTTAGCCAGTACCAGGTTGATTTTATTACAGTAGCTTTGTAATACAATTTCAGGTCAAGCATTGTGATTCCACCTGACTTGTCTTTGTTGCCCAGGAGTGCTTTTTCTATTGAGTCTCTTCTGGTTCCAGATGAATGTAAGGCATGTTTTCTCTAGCTCTTTGAGATATGCCAGTGGTAGTTTAGTGGGAATTGCATTGAATCTGTACAACAATTTTGGTAGTGTGGCCATTTTCACAACGTTAGTTCTTCCTACCCATGAGCAAGGAATGTTTTTCCATGTATTGAAACCCTCTTCGATCTCTTTTTTCAGAGTACTGTAGTTTTCATTGAATGGATCTTTTACTCTTTTGTTAGATTGATTTCTAAATATTTCAATTTTTTGGATGCTATTGTGAAAGTAATGCTTTCCTTAATTTCTCTCTCAGTCTGTTTGTTGTTCATGTATGGGAATGCTATTGATTTTTGGGTGTTGACTTTGTATACAGCTACACTGCTGAATGTGTCAATTAATTCAAGGAGTCTTGTGGAGTTTTTGGGGTCTTCCATGTAAAGTATCATGTCATCTGCAAAAAGTGATAATTTCACTTCTTCCATTCCTATCCTTATCCTTTTATTTCTCTCTCTAGTCTAATTGCTCTGACTAATGCTTCTAGGACTATCTTGAATATGAGTGGTGACAGTGGACATCCTTGTCTTGTTCCTGATTTTAAAGTAAAAGCTTTCAGTTTTTGTCCATTTAGTATGATGTTGACCGTTGGTTTGTCATAGATGGCTTTGATCAGATTGAGGTAAAGAAAATTCCTATTTTCTGTAAGGTTTTTATCATGAGTGCATGTTGGACTCAGTTGAAAGCTTTTTCTGCATCTATTGAGATGATCATATGGTTTTTGTCTTTGTATTGATATAGTGTATAAAATTAATTGATTTGTGAGTATTCAACCATCTCTGCATTCCTGGAATGAATCCGACTTGTTAATGGTGTATGATTTTCTTGATGACTTGCTGCATCCTATTTGCTAGTGTTAATAAAATATCTTTGCATTAGTATTAATAAAGTATTTTTGCATTAGGAAGATTGGTCTGTACTTCTCTTTCTTGGTTGGGTCTTTCTCTGGTTTTGGTATCAGCATAATATTTGCCACAGAAATGACTTAAGGAGAATTGCTTCCCTTGTAATTTCATTGAAGAGTTTGAGCAGTGTTGGTATTAAATCTTCTCTGAATTTCTTGTAAAATTCTGCTGTGAATCCATTAGGGCCTGGGCTTCCCTTTGTTGGTACTTTTTAATCACTTTTGTAATCTCATTAATTGATATTTGGTTGTTCAGGATTTTTATATCTTCTTGATATATCAATTTTATTTATTCTTTCAAAGAACGAGCTTGATTCATTTATTTATTTATTTTTTTTGTAGGGTTTTCTTCATCTCAATTGGGTTAATTTCTGCTGTGATCTGTATAATCTCTTCCCTTCTTTGGACTTTGTTCTTGACTTGTTCTTCTTTTTCTAAAAGTTTAAGGTGCAGCATTAGGCTATTTATTTGTTCCCTTTCTGTTTTCCTTATGTGTGAGTTCACCGCTATAAATTACTGTCTGAGGACTACTTTCATTGCATCTCACAGATTCCGGTAAGTTGTATGGACATTTTCATATGTTTGTAGTGTTGTTTTAAATTTCTTCTTTAATTTCTTCTGTGACCCATTGGTTGTTCAGGAGGTTGTTCTTTAATTTCCAAGTGTTTATGGAGTTTTTGGAGTTGATTTGTCATTAATATCCAATTTCATTGCAGTGTGGTCAGGTAATATGCATGGGATAATTTCAATTCTTTTGCATTTAGGTAGGTATGCTCTATGGGCTAGAATGTGGTCTATTTTATGGAAGGTCCCATATGCAGCTGAGAAAAATGTGTATTCTGATGTTGTGGGGTGGAACTTTTTGTATACATCTACTAAGTGCTGTTGTTCCCAGATTTGGTTCAGATCTGTTATTTCTTGGTGATTTTTTGCCCAGTTGACCTATCTCTTTGTGTCAAAGAGGTGTTTAAGTCACCTATTACAATAGAGTTATTATTTGGATTTTTCTCTCTGTTAAGGTTTGTCTTATATGCTTTTGTGCTCTGATATTTGGTACATACATGTTTAGGATTGTTATCTCCTCCTCTTGCAGTTTTCCCCAAAGAAGTATGTAGTGACCTTCTTTATCTTGATTGTTTCTGGTTTCAAGTGTACATTGTCTGCAAACATAATAGCTACACCTGCTTTTTTCTGGGTTCCTGTTGCATGGAAAATTGTTTTCCATCCTTTGACTTTCACTCTGGATTTCCTTTTGAGTAAAATGTGTTTTCTGTATGCAGCATATTGTTGAATTTTGTTTCTTAATCCACTCTGCCAGTCTGTTTCTTTTGACTGGTGAGTTGAGGCCATTTACATTAATGGTTATAACTGATATGTAGTGGTTTATCATTGACATGTTGTTTGCTGGCAGTTGGTTTCCTACTTTTTCTACCTGTTTAATTGCTTGCTCTGCTTAAGGGTTCTTTTGTATTGTTCTTGAAATTATGGCCATTTTCTTTTCTGTGTAGAATGTCTTTTATTACTTTTTGTGAGTATGGTTTGGCAGTCATGAAGTTCTTAAGTTGCTCTTTGTCATGGGAAATATTTTATTTCTCTATTAAACTTGAAGGATAGTTTGGCAGGATACATCAGTCTTGGTTGGAAACTGTTTTGTCTTAGGACCTGTAATACATCACTTCAGGCTCTTCTCAATTGGATGGTTTGTGTTGAGAAGTCTGCTGTGATTCTGATGGGCTTTCCTTTATAGGTGATCTGGTTCTTTTCTCTAGCAGGTTTTAATGTTCTATTCTTTTGTTGGAGATCTTGGATCTTTATTATTATATGTCTGGGGTAGTTTTATTATGGTTATGGCTAGTAGGATTTCTATATGCCTCATTTACCTGTATCTCAGATTGTTTCCATGCTTGGGAAATTTTCTTCCATTATTTCTGTAAATACTCTTTTTGTGTCATTTGTGTTGCGTCCTGCTGTTTCATTGACCTCTATTAGTCTGACGTTACTTCTCTTTGCCTCTTCTTGCAGCTGTTGAATTGATTTTTCCTTGATCCTTGTTGATTTTACGAGATCCTTTCATTGCTAGCTGCCATGCTGTCTTTAAGATCTGAAATTCTATCTTTGGCTTCATTCAAGCAATTTTACAAGCTTTCAGTGGAAGTTTTGATTTTCAGGAAATCTCTTTGAGTATGTTTCACGTGTTCTAATTATTCCTGTGTTGCTCATGTAATGTTTCTATCCATTGCCTATCTTCATCAATTTTTTTTATCTATTTCTTCTCTAGGTGTGCTGAGCAATTCTTTCACTATTATTGACGTTTCACTTTTTGCCTGAGAGATTATTTCTTACCTGATCTCTTCCATGGCCTGGTGGAATTATTTCTTTAGTACATTGCAATCATTTCAGCAATTTCAGGTGTGTGTTTACCAAATTCTCCTATGTGGATGTCTTCTGGACTTGGTCTGAGTGGAGTGGAGTTCTGAGATTGCATTTTAGTCTTTCGCCTTGTCATATTTGATGCTAGAGGGAAAGCGCTCAGTCTCCCTTTTCTGTGGTAGCTCAGCAAATGCCGCTAGTGGCCCTAGTTTCCTTGGTGGTCAGGCCTATCCCTGAGTGTCCACTGAGATGTGCTGCTTAGTCTTAGGTCTTCCAGTAGATGGTGAAATGTACCTTGTTCTCCCAGGTCTCAGACATGAACTGTGATGTCAGTTGATTGCACACTGTCAGATCCAGTGTGCCCTTACAGCTCAGGGCACTTGTATGACTCAGAAGCAGGCTACACTGGTGGCACAGTCATGGATCAGTTGTCCTGTGACCCCAGGCCATTCAGGGTGTAAGCAGATCCCCAACAGGAATTATAAGGTCAACAGTTTGTGAAGCACCTGATTCTGTGTCTCCAGGCAGCTCAGGTTGTGCACAGGAGCTCGATGTGTAAAAGAAGATGAAGCCCAGACGCAAATCGCGGTGATAGCTGTTCATGCATCCCCTGCCCTAGTACCTCCAGCGGCCGAAGGCATGCGCAGTGAGGGCCCAAATGTGGACCCCAGTGTTAGCAGCTCCTGGGTCTTCTGAGTGAGGACCTCCTGTCCGCACCAGGCATACGGAGGGCGGAGAGTCAGACTGTAATGGCGGCAGGGTCGTGGTTTGCCTGCTCTGCCCGCAGGAAGTAGATGGGAAGTCCTGGTTCTCTGGGCTTTCAGCTGTGAACCATGGTGTCAGTGGGTCGTGGGTGGCCTGATTCTGCATCTCGTTAGTTCAGGGTGCGCAAAGGAGCTAGATGTGGGCTGCACTGTTGGTGATCAGGGACTGCCTGTGTCTGTGACCTCCAGAGAGGTCAGGGTGCAAGTGAAGCCCAGGCGCAAACCGCGGTGATAGCAGTTCATGCATCCCCTGTCCTAGTACCTCGGCAGCCCAAGGCACGCGCAGGTAGGGCCCAGACATGAACCCTGGTGTTAGCAGCTCGTGGGCCTTCTGAGTGAGGACCTCCAGTCTGCACCAGGCTCACAGAGGGTGGTGACTCAGATTGTAATGGTGGCAGGATTGTAGGTCACCTGCTCTCCAAAGAAAAATTTTCTAGGGAGACTTTTGTGGCAGAAGATAAAACTGTGAGACTTACCCTGCCTTCTTTTCTTTATTAATAACTACTCACCTTTTAAAAAAAATTTAATGAAGATAATCTTTCATATATCATAAAATCAATCCACTTGAAGTGTTACAATGAAGTGTTTTTAAAAAGTTACACCATGGTTGTGTAGGCATTACCAGTCTGCATTCAGAACACTTTTGTCAAATTAAGTGAATATAGGAACAGTTAGCATTTATTCACCCATCGCTGGCTAGTGCTGATCTGTTAACTATCTCTACAGATTCCTGTATCCTGTGGACATTTGGTGTAGACAAAATCATGAATTTCATGGTCTTTTTTTTTTTTTTTTTACTAGTTCTGTCCACTAAGCATGATATTTTAGAGATTCACTCATGTGGTAGCACGTAGATTATTCCTTTTTATTGTCAAGTAATATTCCATTGATTATATGGGTAATATACTGTATTTTGTTTTCCATTTATCTCTTGATGGACATTTGGGCTTTTCCCACTTTTTGGCTACTACAAATAATGCTGCTATAATCATTCCACAATTTTTTATCTGAACATATGTTCATATTTCTCATGGATACATATCTGTGCATATAATTGTTTGGTCATTTGGTAGTTCTATGGCTAATTGTGTGAAGTACTGCCAGACTATATTCCAAAACAGCAACTTTCACATTCCCACCAGCAACTATGAGGGTGCCGGTTTTTCCATGTCTTCACCAAGTCTTGTTATTATTTATCATTTTGACCTAAGCCATCCTAGCGAGTTTCGAGTGGTATCTCCCTGTGATTTTGATACGTATTTTGCTAATGGAAAATATATTAATATTCATTTTTCTAGTGGTGTTCGTTCTGCCTCATCATCCCGGAGCACTAGGATTATAGCCATGTGCTGTGTTGCTGATGCCACTTGCAGCATAGTGGTTTTGAATTTTGATGTCATCCATTTAATTTCTTTTTTTGCTTTTGGTTTTGGTGGTTTAGCTAAAAAGCTATGCCTAAACCAAGGTTGTAAAAATACATACTTGTTTTTTCTTCCAGGAGTTGCATAGTTTTAGAACTTATATTTAGACCTGTGATCCATTCTGAATTATATTTGTCTATGGTGTGAAGTATACTATAACTTTCTTTCACATACGGATGTTCAGATGTTCCAGTACCATTTGTTGAACATTCTTCTTTCCCCATTAAGTTGTCTTGGTGTCTAACCTCAGTTCCCCCACCCCACCACCCTTAGCCTTCCCTCACTCCCCCACTCCTGCCAAATTTTATCTTGTCTTTGGAGTGCTTGGACCTTCCAGTTGCCACCATAGTTCAGACTATATTTCAAATTCTGTCACCTTTTCAGTTTATTATTTAAATAAAATAGGAGCTTTGCCACTGAAACTGGAAAACAGTATAGTAGAAGGTTTGGGGAGTGATAGTGAACCTTTCAGAGACAGAGTGCTCACCCTGCAACTCAAAACCCATTCACTTACTACAGTGCATCCACACTGCAGTTAAACATCAGTATTGACATTTGCGTTTAGGAAAACAACTCATGCATAAACAATTTTTTTCTTAGGAGAAAAACACAACAATAACATGCACGCCATAGGTTCATCACCTCTAGTTTAGGGTGTTAATAGTAGCTGCCATTTATTTAGGGCTTTTTCATTATGTTAAGCATTTTTCTACCTTGTAAGGGAAGATATTAGAGGTGTTTTTTGCTTTTTTGTTTGTTTGTTTGGGTTTTTTGTTTGTTTGTTTGTTGGTACTGGGTAGTGAACCTAGGCAGATAACCTGCCACTGAACTACATCCCTAGCCCTCTTTAAAAATTTTGAGATATTGTATAGAGGCCCAGACTGGCCTTGAACTTGTGATTATCCTGTCTCGGACTCCTGAGTAACTTGGATTTCAGGCCTGTTTCACCACATGTGGCTTAGAGGATTTTTCTCTGTCAAAAACTGTGGAGCCCAGGGCAGTGATGTTACCTTTGACTTCTGTTTTCCCAGTGACTTTGGGAGGTGGGAGTGACTGAGGCAAGAGGTGAGTTTGAAGCCGCCTGCGTAGCATAGACCCACTTTCAAAGAAAAAAAATAGCTAATAAAGTTTCCATTGTGATGCTTTGGTCCCTGCTTGTTCAGAATTTTAAAACAGTCTTAACCTGATTGCTGGTTCTTTTGAGTATTTATGGTAAAATGAGGCCCACGCAGATATACCAAGTCACCAGCCAGCTTTGCCACTTGGTAGAAACCTGACCTTTCCCCGAAAAACAAAACAGAACAAAATGTATAGAATTTTCTTTGAGGCCTTTTTTTATAATTCCCAAATGTTGGAGTGCTCTGAGATTTAGTCCTTGGACTGCTTCTTTTTCCTTTAATGTAAAATGAATTAATTATTCTTCGTATATTCCCTTGTTTTCCTGATTTTATGCTTTGATCCAAATTTTTTCTTCTGCCTCAAGTATTGTGTAACTTCACATTCCCTATTCTCTCAGTTTTTCATATCTACTTGTAAGGCCCTTCCCTAGTGGTTACTTTTCTTTGAAGAAGCTCAAAAATCATTATTCCTGTTGACTTTTTGTAATATGTTATTTATACTGCTTTTAACTCCAAGAGTATGCTCTAACTTTAACTATAAAAGTATATCTTTTTTGAAATATAAAAAGTCAAGGTACTCAACATTAAATAAAATTTAAAATAATTCCATCTTTTTTACGTTAAGTCATAAACTTTTTTTTAAACCAGGCCTTGCTGTGTAGTTCAAATTCCCCACAATCCTCTTGCCTCAGCCTCCCTAGTGCTGGAATTACAGGCATGTACCACCATACCCACCCTTGGTCGTAAACTTTTTGAGAAAAGGATTTTTCTTTCATTTTGGTAATCTGTATTCCAATATCTAGTGAATTAATAATGAATGGAATGATGAGGATGATAACATTTACTGCCTGTTTAGAGAGGTTTTTTTTTTTATTTTAAAGTTGCCTTTTATTACTTATACATAGGGACAGAAAGGGGACACAGGAAAGCAGAAAGTTTTATTAGTAGGTTTCTGAATTTCAATGTATTTTTTGTTTTGCATCAGTGCTTTAAGAAGTTTTAAAATAATAAAATTTGTTGCCTGTGTGTAACTCCACTGTCTTTTGACCGATGTAATTTAGAGGTTGTGAGCAACTGAAATATATTTTTTGACTTGTGTTAGGAAACTGTAGTGTCAGAAAAACTAATCAACTTGAAGCAGGCACCAGGGTTCTTATGTGAGAATAAATTGGTTACTAAACAAAGGGAAATAGTTGAGTGTCAACAGACACTTGATGTATCTAATCTTAACTTAGACTTTGTTTAAATTTGAAGACATTCTTTCCCATACTGACTTTGATTTTTAAAATGTTTTAGTTTTAACTGACAAGTAACAATTGTGTACATGTACATTTAATATTTTGATCTGTATGTCTTTTAGGGAAAAGTGATTCAGGCTAATTAGAATATATATCACCTCACCAGTTTACTGTGTGTGTGTATGTGTGTGTGTGCACGTGTGTGTGTCTGTAGAGAACAAAAACTCTTAGCATCCAGTTGTGGTGCACAGCTGTAAACCCAGCACTCGAGAGACTGAGGTAGGAGGGTTGCCACCAAGTTCCAAGCCAGCCTGGGCTACAAAGTAAGTTTAAGGCCAACCTAAAATATGTAGTGAGACCTTATCTCAACACACACACACACACACACACACACACACACACACACACAGACACACACATTTTTTATCAGTTTTGAATGACACAATTTTTTTTATCAGTTTTGAATGACACTGTTACTAATTGTACTCACCCTGTAGTGTGATAGATCACTAAAGTTATTAAAGTTCCACTGGAGGCAGTGTAGCTGGAACTTCGTACCCATTGATTAACATCTCTTTCCCATTCTTCCTCATTCTGCATTCAGGAATAAATGTATGGAGTCTGCTTGCAGATTCTCCTCTCTGCTCCCTCAGTTCTTAATGTTTAGTCTGTCAATCCACTCAGTTGCATAAGTTAAAGAATGCAATAGTCCACAGTTTATTTTAAAAGCAACTGTCACTTTCTTATAAATGATTATCTGATTACTGCAGTATTTTTGTACGTGTCTCTAAATAACATACTTGTTTTCCTGCTTTTGTCCCTTGTTGACATTACCGTTCACTTCTGCTGTTGGGCTGATTATTTAGTCCTTTGCCCTTACTATGTCTGATTTTCAGTTGCGTGGTTACTTCAGACTTTTGGTTAGGTCAGTATTCACCGTTTTCACTCATTGATTCTTACAGGCATTATCTTCATTTGAACCATTGTAGTATGTGCTTATTTTTTCTTTCCTAACTTCTTTCCCTTGAAGATAATCACCTTCCCTTTGCTTTAGCTTTCTTTTTTAAATTTACTTACTACTGACTTAACATCTTTGTCAGCTGTCTAAACTGTGTGCATCTTCTATTTGTTTCATGTTCCTGAAGAAAACGCTTCTGAAATCTTTTAACTAGGACTCATTTGTACCAATTATATGCTAGTCATGCTGGAGTCTTTATTTTGCCTGGTTTTGTGTTGGGTGTCCAACTGCTTGATTGCACAGGTTATGCATATCATGGTAGAACTGGTAACTTCTTGAGGAAAGGGCCTAGGAGGTGAATTTTATGAGACATCGTGTCTAAAAAACTAAAAGGTCTTGGTGTATGAGTGTATTGATTGCATGTAATATTCTAGATCAGAAATAATTTTTTCTCAGGATTTTGATCACATCGCTTCATTATTTTTTAGTTTCCAGTGTTGCTATCAAAAGTGTGAAGCAATTCTGATACTTATTTTTGTGTGTATGATCTGATTCTACTGACCAGAAAATTTTCTCATTTGCCTGTAGTTTCTAAAGTTTCACAGACTCTAGTTAGAACTTTGTTTTCATTCACTGTATTGGGTACTTGATGGGTCTTTTCGTTGTAGGAATTGTATTAGAAACAGCTCTCGCTGTCGTAGACCTGTCTTCCTGCTGGGGATTAAACACAGTGCTGAGGTAATCCCCAAGGCTGGGTTTAAAGTTGAACTTGGCACTCTCCTGCCTTAGCTTTGGAGGAGCTGTTACTGCAAAGGTGTGCCACGATGCCCAGTTGATTTTATTGTGTTATTGTACAGTTCTCTTAGCATATCAGTTACAAATCTTAAATTCTTGTGTTAGAATTTAGAGTCTATTGAAGAAATTTGAGCACATCATTTTAATTATTTCATAGGAATAGTACCAAGGAAACATGGAGGGATCAGGGACTTTCCTGAGAGACTCAAAACAGACTTCATAAAAGTGATAATATTTGAGCTGTATTTTAAAAAAACGTTGTTGCTAGCAGATGGCATGAGAGAAATGTAAGGTAGAAGTGAATGGTGAAAAATTCAAGGTGGCAGAGCAGAGTGGACAGAGGTAATAGGTAGATAGGAAAACTTCACAGTTAGGTCTGGATTAGATTCTGCAAAGTGTTTTGCAGCTGACGAGGAAGTTTGTGCAGTTTATGTCGTATAGATCCTGGAGGTCTTTCAGAAAGGGAGTAACAAATACCACTTGTTTTCAGGAAGTATGACAGTTGAATAGGAAGACAAGTATCAGAGCAAGTTGGGACTTACGGATTCCTGAGTGAGAATAAAAATCTCAGTTGAGATGATGTCTTTGAATGCGGCTTTCCTCTTGTTTATCCAGTACAATTAACAAACCTTGGTGACCAGACATAAGGAGTAAAGATGAGAATCCTGAAGGTTTCTCGTGTAAGAGCCTGGGGTGAATGATGATGATATTTTCGGGACTGGAAGAATAATAAGATTATGTTTTAGGACAATTGTATGTTTTTGGTCTTCAACATGCAGTTTTCATATAACATTATAGAATACAAGTAGAGATGTCCATTTCAAACCTGTAAACACCTGTCAGCAACTCAGAAAAGAGGATGAACTTCTTTTAGGCACTAAAAATACAAGATACAAGAATTAAAGTTTGGCTCAATACTAACGTGGTTAAAACCCCAAGAGTAAAGACTGTCAAAGGAACGCCACTTAGCTCTAAAAGAAAGCTGGCAGGAGGTGGGTGGGAGACAGGCACAGCGCCTACTGTCTTGCACAAGGCTCTTTCTCTCCTTACTTTAAGTGTTTCTATGAAACAGTGAAGAGGTATCAAGTACTTACGTATGTGTTAGATAAGTGTAAATAATACTCCAAGTACAGGATATATTTAAGAGAAATTACTCATACTGTACTTCGAAGTCTTGGTGCTTCCCTCAGTACTCAAGAGATAACCAACGTCCTGATTTATTTTTATTGTTGGGGGAAACGAGATCAAACCTGAGCCTCCTTGCACATGCTAAGCAAATGTTCTACCCCTGAGCTATACCCCTAACCTCACTGAATTTTTAAAATCATTCTCTTGTTTTACTACAGATTTTTTGTCCTTAATTTTATTGTTGTTTTGTGTTTTCGATCTTGAAAAAAAACAGTCACAGTAAATATGTTTTTGAAAAAATTTTATTCAGTAGCTTTTGAGATTTATTCTTGGTGTTAATACAGTTGTGATCATTTATTTTTATTGCTGTTTAATATTCTGTGCATGAATAAGCCATAGTTTATGTATACATATTAACATTGATATTCTGTTAATATGGAAAATTACATTAGTTTTATAATATTAAACCAAGCTGGCATTAATCAAATAAATGCACATCGGTTATGATACGTTTTTTAAAAATAATTTTGTTAGTGAGGTTGGCCTGTAATTTTGATTTCTCAGACTTTATCTAATCTGGTATAAATGTTGAGTTACCCTTATAAAATGGATTGGTATGTTCTAGTTCTGTGTACAAGTCTTGCATCTCACTGGTTAAATTTTACTCCAAATAAATAAATTTTTTGATGATATTGTGAATGGGATTTTTTCTTAGGCTTTTTTTGGTTTGTTAATTGGTAATGTATAGGAAAAGTGGACTTTTTTGTGTTGTACTTTATTTGTATTTTTCCATGTTGCTGAATTTGTATACTAGCTCTACCAGGTTTTTAGTGGTTCTTTAGGGTATTTTGGGATAATCTCTAAAAAGAACTTTATTTTCCCTTTCCAATTTGGTTGGCTCTTGGGGATTTTTTTAAAAACATGTTTTTAATTGATGATTTTTTTCAGCTAATTGTAATATAGCTAGACAATATAATTTTCGTGAAACTAATTCTTCAAAATTTGTTAGTCATTCTTTCGATTTTTCTTTATAGCTTCATTTTATTGCCTAAAATACCTATGTCATTAAACAATATATTTTTTAGTTTTGCTTAATTTGAGTTTTATTTTAATGGGATAATTATTTGTTGTTTTGATATTTGCTTATTCTACTTCTGCTATGAACTAAATTGTGTCTTCTCAATATTCCTAAGCTGAAACCCAGCCCTCAAAGTAATGGTTATTGACCAGGGACCCTCTTACAAGAACAGATACCAGAGAACTTTTTGCTTTTGCTCTGGCCCTTGCCGTGTGTGGACAAAGAAAGGTATTATCCACAAGATGAGAGGAGGGTCCTTTGTCAGCAGCGACTGCTGCACCTTGATCTTGGACGCCTCCAGAACTGATAGAAAGTAAATTTGGCACTTTAGCCACCCAAGTCTAAGGGACCTGTCATGGTACACGGTGCTAAGACCATCTCTTCCACATTAAGATTTGGAGACTCATTCATATTTAAGAGTATAACTCACTTTTTAGTGTAATTTCACTGTACACTATAATGCGATAACATAATGCAGGTGTTCTGTGAATGGTATACATACAGATGGCTTTCACTTTTTATAGCAGTGCTTTTATGAACATTCTGTGTATCTTCTGGGGCACAGGTTAAAAGAGTTTATTATATCTAGATCTATATCTCTTTTTGTAATTGCCAAGATTTAGTTACTTTTAATCTTCAAAAGCAGGGGTTTCATATTGTTTAAAATAATATCAAGAAGTAAAAATGTTAGTTAATAAAACTTTCCCCAAGTGGTTACACTGTTTACCCTCCTATGGATGGGATGAGTGTTTGGTTCCATATATTTTCTCAAGATTGGTTGTTATAGCACTTGTGGAACTATCTCATTATTTTAATTTGTATGTAACGTAATTTTTTCCTCTGCATGATTTTGTCTAGCTTTATATTTTGTTTGGCAAGCCAATTCTTTTTTGCTGGGGTGTAAATTTAATATTTATCGAAACAGTAGGTCATGTTATACCAAAATGAGTAAGATAGACTCTGTTTTTGTACCAGGAATCGAATTCAGGATCTTGTGCTTGCCAGACAGGCGCTTATGCCACTGAGCTATATCCCCTGCAAGACAGACTCTTTAAATTCAGTCTGCATTTAATAAGGCTTAAACTTAACAGAAACCTACAAACTTCTATATTGTTCATTCAAATATAGATGAAAAACATGAATTTTTTTAATGTCCCTGCTTCACTTTATTCATTTGTAAACTAATAGACTGCCTAATTCATATCTAGTTTTAGTTTTACTAATGTAGGAAATTTCTTTTTTTCCTTGTTGGCTTTGAAACTTAGGAATAAGTTACTTTTATTAATGGTAAACTATAAGATGTTGATTTCATTTTTCTTTTTCATCAGAAAAATGTCAGGCTTTGCTTCTGTAAAGTATAATTTAAGTTAGTTCTCCAAGGACACTTCTCTTAGATAGATTTCCTAGGCTGATATGAATACCTTTTATTTTAAAAAGATTCTAAAAATGCTTTTAACCCTATAACATTGATCCTAATGTGTATGAATTATTCTTTCTCAGAGTGAAGACACACAGCAGCAAATCATCAGGGAGACTTTCCACTTGGTATCTAAGAGAGATGAAAATGTGTGTAATTTCCTAGAAGGAGGATTGTAAGTAAAACATTTCATAGACATTTCTAATTTTTTACTGATTAAAATATATACTGTGTAGTCCATTTATGGTAAAAAAATTTCATTTTGATTAACTGGATTAGGTGAATTGTTATCTATGTTAACTGTAAATCTAGTTTGAAGAATTTTTTTAAAAGCTATGGAGTCTTCCTAAAGTTATGTATTTTTATGTATGGATGGTATATTCATGTGGTAAAAATTCAAACTTTGTAGAGAAATACAAAATATTAAATTAGTCTCCTGTCCCAACTTTAATCTTTCTTCCCAGTTTCTTATGTACCCTTGTAGAAAATTCAGTTTGCATTTATTAACATAGAAGTGTAACATACAAGTGTAATGTAATTTTACATAGGAGCTCACACTATAGGCTCACTAGCATTTTGTTCGCTTTTGCTTTGTACTTTGCAAAGCTTTTTCTAGAAACAAAACCATCATTCTTTTAACGACTAGAGAGTATTTCTTAGGCTAAATATTCATAAAAAATTAGATTATCTTTTATTATTAAAAACAAGAGTAAAGTCTTTATTTTTCAAATATATCTGTTCACCTATCTATATACCTATAGTATAAATTAGAATTCAGCTAATGAATTTGCTACCTTTGAAATAAGAATTACTAGTAATTAGCTTGCCAAATACTATATTTCTTTTTTTTTTCTTTGTTTTTAAGACAAGGTCTTGCCATGTAGTTGAGGCTAGCCTTAAACTCACTAGGCAGCCCAAGCTGGCCTCAAACTTACTGTAATCCGCCTGCCTCTGCCTCCCCATCCTTGGATTACAGGCATATACCACCATGCCTGGCTCAAATATTATACAAAAATAGTTTTGGGTTGGGGGTTGAGACAGGATCTTGCTGTGTAGTTCAGATTGGCTTTAAACTCACTATGTAGCTCAGGCTGGCCCCAAACTCATGGTGATCCTCCTGCCTCAACCTCCCAAATGCTGGGATTATAGGTGTGTGCCACCATGCCCTGCTATAAAATCTTTTTAATTGTGGATTCTGTGAAAACACTTTACTGTCACATTTTCATAAGTATTTCCTCTCCATTTTTATAATTAGTACACTTAAATTATTTTCTTATTGACAATTTAAACTTTAAATGAGTATAATCAAAGATTAGTCAGAGAAATCTAGACTTTTCCATATCTTAACGATCATGATGTGAGATTGAAATGTGAAAAATTGATTGTGGTAATAGAACATGATGTGAAAAAATTGTTTAGGTGATAGAACCGGTTCTTATCTGATGGTAAATTTTTATCATGTAAGAAGTTTACTTGAATTTCTTAAGGTTATATCATATCACACGTAATAGCATAGTGCATACTTATAACTTGTAAGTTGTGTTACTAACTTGAGACTTCATTAATTTATGAGATGAGGATCTCCCTGTGTGGCTTAGGGTAGTCTCTAACTGGTAGACTTGAATGATTCTCGTGTCTCAGCCTCTAAAGTGCTGGGAGTACAGGCCCGTGATGCCAGCCGGAAGTGACACGTCTACTCGGATGGCTGACGTAGTGTGCCTGCTCTCTTGCGGGTTTCATGTCTTCTCAGTGTATAACTTGCTTTTGGCATTGTTGTCACTTTCTCTCTTCTCAGCCTCTTCATTTCCTATCTCTCAGGAAAGCTCTCATCCAGAACAATGCCTTGAGTGTGGTAGATGTGTAAGAACCCAACAGACATAGCAGCTGTTTGAACTAGAGAGTATGGCTTGGAATTTTCTAACCTTTTTAAAAATAGGAAGGAAATATTAGAACAGAGACGAGGTGATACATCTGAATTTGTGCCTGCCAAGCTTAGGTTGGTCCTTCAAATTATTGGACCTTAGTTTTCACCTCTAAACTGGGATTTGGACTAGGGTTTCTAAAATTTTGTGGTCTTATATGATGTATTATATTCCATCTCAGAATTCATATCCATATTATACTATGAGTTAAAGATGAAAGTTTATTTTTAAAGGCATGCTATATACTTGCCGTATCAATATCTTTGGTTTCTTCTACTAACATGGTTGGTAATCTTGAAATGTGGCTTTCAAAAGTTTGGTTTTCTTTTAAAGTAGAGCAAAAGAAAATGCTAAATTGCTGATTCAGGATGAAGTGAAGCCCACTATTTTTATTCTTTCTGTCTCTTTCAGGGAATCATTTTGACTGCATTCAAAATATAATCTCAGAATCTTCAAAGTACATCTTTTTAAATATCTTTACTAGAAAACTAGCATAGTAGAAATTCTTAATGCTTTTTAGAGGTCACTTCCACTTTTGTCATGAGAGGACATAAAAGCATTGTATACTTAGAGAAGTTGTTTCTGTGGAATTTGGAAGTTTAGTGTTAAATTTACTAAGAAATATGTGCTATTTTCCTGTGTTAAATTGTTTGAATGCTTAAGTAACTTTGAATATATTTAATCTTGGTTTTAAATTAGGTTAGTGTTTAGAGGTCTTTTGTGAAGGTGAAACTGTTACTGTAAAATTAACCATGATATAGCTAAACTGTATTTAAAAAAGTATAAGCTGTCTGGAATGATTCCTAAGTTATTATTTATAAAATGCTAAAATTCTAGTGAATATAAATAAAAGCATTTTGTGAAAGAATTAAGTGTCTCTTAGCTCCTTGCATTTATATTTCAAAATGGATATTTTTTTGGAGGATGTCTTGGTGATAAATTTAAAACTTAAGAAATGTCATTCCTTTTTTTTTGCTTTGTTTTGTTTTCTAGTTGGTAATCAGTCTTAAGATGTGTAACTTACTGTGACCTATGGAGTTAAATCTAGTAAGCACTTATAAATGCCCTATGATCTAATTCTGCCTACTTCTTTGACCTTCTGTGTACTAATCTTTCCTTGTCCACTGGCTGCCTTCTTTTTCCTTGAACATACTTGGTTCTTGATGAAATGGCCTTTTTATTAGTTGTTGCCTTAACCTGAAACACTTTCTAAAGTTTTTCGTGGCCACTTCCTAACCATTAGACCTCAGGCTAAATGTCACTTTCTTAATACCCAGTCTAAAGTAGTGAACCCATCAGTATGATCTTACCCTGTTGTGTCTTCTCTGTATAAGCATTTTCCACTATTCGATAATTTTCTTACTAGTTGGTTGTTACTTCTATCAGTGTCTGCCACATAGTAATCACTCAGTGAATAGTTTTATGAATGAATGAATGTAAATTAAGCACTGACTTTGCTGGCTTTTAATTGACATTGCTAAAGAAAACAGCCATTTTAGTTTCTGAAATAATTGCACTTTAGTGCTACGCCATTATTGCTTTTAATTTTATAAAATACTTTTCAGTGAATTGTCATTTTATTTGAGCTAATGAAAATGTCTTGCATTTTGCTCTATGTAACATTTCACTTTTGTCTTGTCATTCAGATTAATTGGCGGATCTGACAACAAACTAATTTATAGACATTATGCAACACTATATTTTGTCTTCTGTGTGGATTCTTCAGAAAGTGAACTTGGCATTTTAGATCTAATTCAAGTAAGTTAACATTTGCCTTTTAATGTGTTAAGTAACAGTTTTGTATTTATGTTTTCTTTAAAATTTTTATATTCAAAGTTTCCTAAGATGTTTTGTTTGGTGAGAAAGAAATGTTTCATAATAGATACTGAGTGGGGATATACAAGCAAGGAAGCTAATTTGATTAAGACTAATCTCATCAACCCCATCTCACCCCCACCCTGGCTGTTCATGAGTTATTGCAGGAACCTGAGAGCCGTGAGCCTCTTACCACGTGTCCAGATCTGGCCCTAAACCCCATCTCTTCTTGTCTCCTAAAAATCTTTGATAATGTCTCTGAAACTCAAGGTTACTACTCATCAGAAGTTCTCTCTTTTTAATTGCTTCTGTTAATACTACTTCACCTTTTGCTGTGTGTTGAATCTCTACCTTCAGCCACCTCAAGTACCTGATTGCTCTTTTGCTTTTTTCATATCCTTGACACCAGGACTTGTTCGTTTTGCTTCTTCCAGAACGTTGTCTGTTATAAAGCATTTCCAGATTTTATCTCATGCTATCAAATTATCCCATGCGGTTGCAGTCGTTTCTTTCTGTTTTCCATTCACGGGAGATTTTGTCAACAGCTATCAAGGATCTGAGATTTTATTCTACATGTAAGCTGACAAATTAACCTACCACAGCTTTATGGATGCTGGCAGAATATAGAAGACGTCTATGCCAGAAACAAAGGACTTTATTACTAACAGCAAAGACGTTATCCAAAACAAAAGAAAAAATAACAGCATCTACTTCCACTGGTTCCTCACCAGTTGTGAAAAGGGTGGTGAGGCCAGGTGAAACCTGACCTGAGTTGGTTGAACTGCAGCTTCTGAGCCCCAAGCTTAGGGAGCTGCAGTGTTTTATAATGGGTGTGAGAATGTCTGCTCTTATTTGGAAGGAAGAGGTTATCTTTTCTAAAGGAGAAGGCAAACCTATCTTTTTCACTGGAAGAAGATACTATTTTCCAAGGCTGTTTGTTTCAAGCATACTTGAAAAGGTATTCTAGAACAAAGACAATGAGTAACTCTTCTCACAATGGGTTCAGAAATATGAAACCCACAGAGAATTGTCTCTTAAAAGATCTTGTTTCCTAGCTCACAAACGTTTATTCCAAGACTGCTTATATTATAATTCCTGGTGATTTCAGTGTTCGTGTGGATAATTCTTCCAGTCAACCAGGGTTTTGAAGGCTGAAACGCCTTCTCAATGAATTTTGCCTTCTATCCCATCTTACTACTCACTTGCAGACCTCATTTTTATACAAACTATGCCAGTCCTTTATCTCAGTCTCACAGTTTCTTCCTTCTGTCAGCTGCAGCTCATCTTGCCACTCATGATTTTTATTACTCCCAACAAGACTTTGGGTCTCTCAGCTTTTTATATCATTTTTTTCACTCTCCTTTATCCTACTGATGTCTTAAATTATTGGGCCAGTCATAATAATCATATCCTTCTATACTTAACTCCTTGTCTGTACTGATATATCTGAAAATACGCAGAAGAAAAATCCAACCTCCTGGTCTCACTTAAAATCCAGGATTCCTTGTGGTGGCCAGTTGTGACTGGCTGCCTGACCAGATTAAGAGACACTTACAGGAGTGACTAGACGGTGGAGCACTGACCTGCCCAGTGGTTAGCACACTGACAAATTCATAGGTGCGTTGGCTCCTGAGAGGTGAGGCAGTGTTGGAGGAAGTGACCTCTCGGTGTGGGCCCTCTGCAGTGCGTCATCTTCCCTTGGGCTTTCTGCCTGCCCCTCTGCTTCCCAGTGCCGGGCATGCTCAGCTCTTCTCTGCCGCACCCTTCTACCGGAGTGCTTCTGCTTTGGAGCTGATCATCGAAGGAAACTTATGAAACTGAGCCAAGGGCAGGGAGCAGTGCCTGCCTGGCAAGCATGAGGTCTTCAGTGCGGTTCCCAGTGCCCACAAGAAAACAGAAACAAACCAAATCAGTGGACGAAACTGAGCCAAAGTAAACCTCCCCGTGTGAAGTTGTGTATGTCAGCACAACAGTGTGTAGGTGACTGATACAATCCCTAATGTCACTTTGTCCTTTATGCTGCTTAGTAATCGTATTTTATGTCCTTTACTCTCTTGTACTCCTAGATGACATACAGACACATTGTTCTCTTTCCTGAAATCTCTAGGACTAATACATTCCTTCCGGTATTGCAGATGGAGAACTTCCACAGACCCCCACTATCTACCTAGCTGCGTACCTCTGTGCCCTACTTTGCTGTGAGCAATGAAGTCACTGTGCTCCTAGCTGAGGCCAGCCTGTGCACTACTAAATTAGTTTTTACCTTTTCATTGCCCAAGCAATCCTTCCCTTTTGTACTGCTTTTTCCTCTGTCAGAATTCTGAGTTCTTACCAGTGTTGCTGAATCCTAGGGTTCTCATCCGTGCTCCTTTACTTTAGTATGTGTGCTGCTGAAGCAGACACTCAGTTCGGATTGTTGATCACTCTCTCTGAACTGTCCTGCTGCTGGTATCTAGGACACTTTACTTCCCTATCCTGCCCCTTCACTTCATTTTGGTTTATCTCTCCTGCCTCCAAATGTTGACCATGCCCTGGGCTTCCATCTTTGTCTTCTCTTTCTAGGCTTTATTCATTTGTTAGGTGATTTTTGTTCCAATATTATATATATATTGATGGCACCAAAATTTGAATCTTCAGTCCTTTCCTTAGCTCTTAATTTTTGTCTTAATTACTCAGCTGCCCACTGGACATCTTTACTGGGTATCTTATACAGATCTCAAACTTAATGTGTCCCGAACTAGGGTCTGGATGGTCCACCAAAAATGTGTACTTCCTGCAGTTTCCCTTCCCAATTAATAACAGATTCATGCTTCCAGTTGAATCAGCCAGTATCTTTCATTTTCATTCTTTAACTGCCCTCCCATCTACTGTCTCCTTCAGCAGATCCTGTGGGATCTACTTCATCTGACCACGTACTACCCTCTCTACTATTACCACATGGTCCAAAGCCACTGCAGTTCCTCCTTGGATTATTGTAATCGTTTCCTGACTGGTCTCCCTGCTGCCACTGTTTTTGTTCCGTTCTGTTCTCTCTCTGGTTTCCAGAGTGATACTGTGGATGCATGCTGCATCTTGCCTTCTATTTTGAAGTCTTCAGTGACCTCACACTGTGCTCAGGCTGAAGCCAGTCTTTCCACGTTGTCCTCGAGGTCCCGTGCGAACTGACTCTTTCTCCCATTACTTACCTTCACCTCTGCCCCTTCCTTCTTCGCGGGCTTAGCTTCCTTGCTGTCCCTTAGTGATGTGAGGAGGGAGGAGGGCCTCTGCCTCAGAGCCTTGTCCTTTCTGAACTTGGCACTTAAAGTGTTCTTCCATTTTACAGTCCCATGGCAGGTTCATTCATTTTTTTAGATTTTGATCCAGATGTCACCTTCTCAATATGGTATTTTCTGACCATTCTTTCTAAAACTTGTCCTTCTATATTTTCTAACCCCTTCCTTGTTATATATATATTTTAAGCACCTATTACCATCTAATATACTATATAGGTAACCTACTTTATTGTATGTACTATCATTTGCTCTTAAAAGAATATACTTGTGCTGCTGTAAACGTGGGTATGTGTGTATCCCTGTAATATCATGTCTTTTACTCTCTTGGGAAGATACCTAGAAGGAGAATAACTGGGTCATGGAATTTTTAGTTTCAGTTTTTTGAAGAATCAACATACTGCTTTCCATGGTGGTTGTACTAGTTTACATTCCTACTAACAATGTAGAAGAGTTTGTTTTTTCCCCACAGCCTCACCACCATATATTATTATTTGATTTCTTGATAGCCATTTTTTCTGGAGTAAGATGGAATCTCATTGTTCTTTTAATTTGTACTTAAGCAGGGCTTGCTGGCATATGCCTGAAATCCCACCACTGAGGAGACTGAGGCAGGGAAATCACGGCAAGTTCGAGGCTAGCTCTAGTGAGACCCTATCTCAGAAAAAAACAAAAATAATTTTTGCATTTATCTAAAAGTCAGTGATGTTGAACATTTTTTCATGTATTTATTAACCATCGATTCTGCTTCTGAGAAGTTTCTATTCATTTCAGTTGACCCTTTTTTGTTTGTTTGTTTTTATTTTGGTAGGGTGAATTTTTGAGGGTTTAAAAAAAATACGTATTCTGTATATTGGTACTCTTTCCAAGGTGTAGCTGGCAAAAAAGTTCTCTCCCATTGTATAGATTTTCTCTCCACTCTGTTAGTTGTTTCCTTTGCTGTGCAGAAGCTTTTTAATTTGATATAATTGGAATTGTTGATTCTTGATGTTACTTCTAGTGCAGTTAGGATTCTGTTTAAAAAGTGCTTGCCTATGCCTGTGACTTTAAGAGTTTTACCTATTATCTTCCAAAGGGTTGTTTCTATTTTAATATTTAGATCTTTGATCCATTTTTATTTTAATTTAGTACATGGTGAGAGATTGGGTCTAGATTCAGTCTTCTTCATGTGGACACAGTTCTCCCAGCACCATTTGCTAAACAGGCTATCTTTCTTCCAGTGTGTATTTGTGTGCCATTTTGTTGAAGATCAGATAGCTGGATGTGCCTAGTTTTTAATTGGTCAGCAGGTGTTCTCTCCAAGTTTTTATGAGCACTTGGTCTCCAGGGAGGACACTAGGTGATTCTGCTAGGAGCTGGCAGGACTCTGTTCCCATACATTTGGGTAGCTTGTTGTACTTGCCCCAGATTGGTGAGATATTCTACATGTCTGGTGGTCTCTGGGTTTTCTACCATCAGAGGATAGAGATGGCCTCCCATATAACATCTTGAATGGGCTCAAACTTAGCCCAGTTATAGGCATGTTGCCAACTTGCATGAGCACTCTTAGCAGCAGTCTTGGCCATATTCAGCTGTCTCTTGGCAAAGTTTTGCCAGACCTCTCTTTAAGGTCTGTTTGGCTCCACCTTTCCAGAAGGTTTATTCCTAAAGCTTTTACCAATCCCTGAATTATTTGAGAGATAAAAGAAAGTCTGTTGTCACTCTACAGAGACCAGGGTAGTCCAAATCTATAGTCTTTTTCTGAACGGGCAGGATAGGCTTCAGTTCAGCCTGTAAAGGTATCAATTAGAGCCAACATGTGTTTAAATCCTCCACGTGGTGGTGCACGCATAGCCTAATGGCCAGTTCTCTCCAGGATATGTCCCTCTGCTATGTGCAGGTTCTAGTGAAGGAGGTGGTTGGGCTTGCCAGGTCATTACAGGCACAGAGCGGGCAAGCTTTGCAGTCCTCCTCGGTTGGGCAGTTGCCTCTAGTCCTAGTCCTGTGAAAACTCAAGGGACCATTTCCAGTGTAGCATCTTTTCCTGTAGGGAAAGAATCATGAAGCATTTGTATCAACTTTTACTGTGTCCCTTGAGGAAGGAGTAGTTTGTTTCCTAACTACCACCACAGTCCCAATTGCCCCTTATCCTAAGGCCCATTTTCCTGAGAAATATAAACTGGTTTTAATGCTTCCTCAGGAAGTGGGCATAAGGCTAGAGTCTTAAACTGTTACGGGGCCGCCCATTTTGCTTCCTTATTAGCATTTTTATTTCCCATGGAGACATGTCTGTTTGGTCCCCTTTACAGTGCATGATTAAGACCTGCTTGGGAAGATGAACTGCCTCTGGACGTTGTACTTTCCTGCTTGTATATTATAGATGATTGTTTCTCAGTCCGTAAGCCTCTTTCCTTCCAGATTGGTGCGTGGGCATGTAGCATCAGAAAAGCATATTTGGAATATGTATAGATATTTAACCTTCTGCTTTTTTTCTAATATCAATGCCTGAGTAAATGCTATTAGCTCTGTCTTTTGAGCAGAAGTTCCTGGAGATTTAGCTTCAGTGGCCTGTTGTAAGTTGACAACTGCATAACTGCCTTTCAGTGTCCTTTTTGGACAAAGCTACTTTCATCAGGGAACCACACCTCTTCAGGGTCTAGGAGGGGCAGGTCACTGATGTCCTGCCTATTCGCCTAGGTCTTGGCGGTTATTTGTTCACAAGAGTAGCTGACTTTGGGCAGAGGCGAAGTAAGGGATCCTCCAGTTAAGGTTCCTTTCGACCCCAGTTATGGCTATAGACTTAGAGGAGAGCTTTCCAAAACTCAAAACAGAAAGAGCTGCCCGTGTCAGTAGTCAGATGAATTGGCTCACCCACGAGCCATGTCCCTCCTCTGGTTCCTGATATTTGAACACAGAAAAGGCCATGCCCAGCAGTTGGGTTGTAGGTGTCTGTGGCCCCATCTGAAGTTTTCTGTAGCCTATTTCGAATATCTGGGAATGCAAACTAGAATATTATCCCATTCAAAGCCAAATAGAAACTGAGAGCCTAGATGTAGGGGGATAGAAGTCAATGTCTTTTAAATCTAGGAGTAAGAAGAGTCCCCTGCATTCCCAGCCTAGGGGGCAAAGTTAAAGGGAGAAAAGAAAGAGGGGGGAGGGGGGAGAGGAGAGGAGGGAGGGAGAGAGAGAGAGGGAGAGGGAGGGAGGGAGGGAAGGAAGGAAGAGAGACACCTCACAGAGAAAAAAAAAATGTGCCCAGTATGGGCACTTACCTTGGTCTTCTGGTACCTGAACTTTCCTCCTGGTTGGCTATGCCAACACAGTGTTGGGTAGCTCCTTTGAGAAATGGCTTACCAGTTAAACATTACCATGTCTTTCTTGTCTGGAACAAGAACAAGACAAGTTAAAAACAGTGACAAAGTTTATTTGAAATATGAGGAGTAAGGAAGAAACTGGCTCTTCACAGTGAATTTGGGCTAAACAAAAAAGGAAAAATTAAAAGCAAAGATAAAAATACACCTGGGTTTGGGAGACACAGGGCAGACTATTGTGAAGAGACACAATAGTGGTGTTTTCCTGGCATCTGTGTCCTTACATTCTGTGCACTCTTTGTGGGAACCTGGGAGGATTGTACATACGGGATCTGGAGAAGGAGGTACAGTGTAGATTCTGGAATTCTGCCACACTTCTCATCTCAGCCAGTCTAAGCCATGCCTATTTCAATAGCATTTATTTATTTGTATACTTTTGATTGACTCAGTACTAAGGATCAAACTGAGGGGCACCCTTCCACTAAGCTGTATAACACCAAGCCCTTTTTATTTTTTATTTTGAAACAGGATCTCACTAAATTTCCCACACTGGATTCAAGCTTGGATCCTTCTGCCTTAACCCCACTGAGTGCTAGGCTTATAGGCATGCACCACTGCACCCAGCTGGAAGCATATATTTTTATGCAAAATTTTACTGTTCTTAAAGTATGCATATATTGTCCCAGATTTGACTTTATATCTTGTCTAAAGTGTATAAGAACACATCATTAGTAAATTCTACATACAAGTTATACTACTGTGTCACCTAGTTGAATAATGAATCGTTTCCTCTTTTGAAAAATTCTTCATAAGTTAAAAAGAGGACAGTTTTTTTTAGTTCTGATATTTTTGGTATTATATTGACTGTTATATAAGCAAATTTCAATTAATAGCTGGCTTTCTGTTGTAGCTTGTCCTCATCAGAAGTGTTAAAATATTTACACAGTAAGAATAGAAGTACATTAAACATTAACATTAGGTTGTTTATAAGTAGTCATATTGTCTTCAATTAGTTTATTATGCTATGCCAATCATAGAGACATGAAAGTTCATTGAACAATTCCAAGTTATTCATCGAATAATTCCAAATTCCTATTAGAGTCTTCTGTAAAACTATGTAACAGTTATCACAACATCAGTCTTGTTCATTTTCAGTAATAAGAAATGTGAAAATAGCTAAGCTTTTCTTTAGGTTTGGAATGAGATGTTACGAGCGCAGTGGTACGCTATTTAAACTAAAGCTCCTCTGTAGTAGTTGCCATTATTGCAGTACTGTTAGGTAAGTTTTCGTGAAACTATGCTACTTACGATTGCCATGTTAATTTAGGGTTATTTTAGCCAAGTTCTTTATTCTGTATAGATACAAACTTTTCACCTGTGAATTATGCTGCTTCAAGAACACTGCATATAGATCTTACAAGGTTAAATAAATTTAAAGCAATCTAGTATCTTGGAGTCATTAAAACCATTCAGGCTTGCTGTATACAGCTTTGGATAAGTAGTTTAAGCTTTTTCATTTTAATTCTCTGTAAGATGGGTATACCAACCCATAGGTGTGAGTATTAAAAAAAGACCTCATTCGTAGCACCTATGGCTAAATGATTAATTTGTCCTTATCAGATTTTTAGCTAGGATTTTTTATTAAACCATGTATTTATAAGAAAGCCACATAAAATATTATTTCATTAGTACACAAACTGAATTAGAGGAGTCCTTTTATTTAACTTTATTATTTTTAGTAATGTTTGTGAATCTTTTTATCCTATATGTGTGTGATAGCTTGAGATATATTTTGCGTGGTGACACATTTGTGTGATACAAAATAGGCTTAACTGGGCAAACTTGTAAGACAGGAATACTTAATGAAAAACAGGTTTGCTGATGTTCCTCGTTATCACACAGCAAGTGATGCTGCGGCGGGTGCTGCTGACCTGTGTGTGCCCGGGAGGCGCCCCACTCCTGTCGTTGTTCTCTTTCGTGATGAGGGTGGCTTGAAAGCACCCTTGTCAGTGGGGTGGCAGGAGTGCTGTTTAGGGTTGAGGCTCTCTAGATTTAGGTGCCATCTGTTTTTAAAAATTGTCTGGGAAAACTAGCCCACCTCATACTTGGGAATTTGGGGAAGTTACAGTCCTCCATTGCGGGGAAATAAATCTCTGGTCCTATAGAAAAGTGAGTTCTGGTGCAGTTTCCCCTGCTGGAAAAAGAGGGATCTCTGACCCGGTGGGTTTACTGTGTAGGCAGAGTGAATACTCGGAATCATTTTAGAAAAGTGTCACCTCCCCTGCCATACTGGTAACCTTCTGTTACCATGGGTACCTAACCTTCTGTTACCAGTATACCTAAATTTTTCATTCTCAATAAGCAATTTGCATTGGAGACTAAGAGTTGCTCAGGATTTGTAACGTTCTTTTCCCATCTTGTTCCCATGGTTAATGTCTAACTTCCAGTAACTGGAAGTAGAATAACCACCTCTAAGGTTTTTTTCTTACACTGCTGCTTGTTTATAATAAATCCTGGCATCAGTTTTGGTGGTAGCCGCTTCACTAACTAAGATACGTGTTGCCGTGTCACCAGTCCACTTGGGAGGCATCATGGTATCAGGTTGGTATTTAGAGTTAGAGGAATCTTAGCTCTGCAATCTAACAGTTATATAACTTCGTGCAAATTACTTAGCCGTATCTTTCCCTAGTTTTTTTTATATAAGCACAGATATTCATACCTAGCTTGTCAGTATTTCTGTGAGAATTAGAGCTAATAATATAAGCAGCTAGCGTAAGGCCCACAGTACGATGGATGTGTTATTACCTGCTTCATCGTGATAAAGGGAGCTCAAGTACTTACACTCAGAATTTTGGAGCTGAAACCACTTAAAATTTATTTTCTCTTTGTGATATATGGGTGGAGGAGAAAATTCAGCTAGTTTGTGTTTTTTCCTCTGATTTAAGGTAAATTATGTTACTTCCTGCTGTGGCATGGCTGGCTTTAAGGAAAGTATTGAACATAGAGGAAAGTGCTTTTGAGCTTAACTAAAAGAAATATTTTTATAATTTTTTAAACATAAAGAAATGTTTAAATTATTTCAGACTTACCAAAGAGTAGCAAACATAAGCTGGGCATGCTAGCACATGCCTGTAATCCCCAGCACATGGGAGGTCAAGGCAGGAGGATCAACACAAGTTCGAGGCCAGCCTGAACTACATAGCAAGACTTTGTCTGAAAAAAAGAGTGGCAAACATAGTACAAAGAATTCTCTGCTATCATATATGTTTACCCAGGCTCTCCAAAGTTAACATCTTCTAAAAGTACAATGTAATTATTAAAAGCAGGAAATTCATAAAAGAATAATACTGTTATCTAATTTCTAGTGTAGATTGTGTTTAAAATTTATTTGGGATATTCACTCTGACCACTTGATTAAAGTGACTCCTGCCAAACTTGTCTACTATAAAGCTGTGTTTTCCCTTTGTGTTAATTTCCAGGAAAGGTGTTCTAATATTTTTATTTTATTTTGTTTTAAATCAGTGTTCAAAATATCAATTGTAGTATGTTCAATTATAGATAAAAACATTTCTTTGAAGGCCAAATGCCTTTTTTTTTTTTTTTGTGGTACCGGGGATCGAACTCAGGACCTTGTGCTTGCCAGGCAGGCACTTATGCCACTGAGCTAAATCCCCAGCCCTTCCAAATGCCATTTTTTTTTTTTTTTTTTTTTTTTTTTTTTTTTTTTTTTGCGGTACCGGGGATCGAACTCAGGACCCTGCACTTGCTAGGCAGGCACTTATTCCACTGAGCTATATCCCCAGCCCTCCAAATGCCATTTTAATAATAAACTTTTACTAAAAAGTTCTAACAAAATATGTCAGTACAAATTTTTTAAAAATGTTCTCATGGGTAGCTTTTATGCTCACTATGAAATTATCCAGAGGCTACTTTCATTTTTAATGTTTGATTTTTTTTTTATAAATCAAAACATTGCTTTTCTAAATTTTACATAGAAGTCACATAAGTCATGTCAGTGCAAGGACTCAAAAAAATGTGTCTGATTATGTAGCTTATGTAAAGGCCACAAAGGAAAAGCAAAGTATAATCTGTTAGATATTCTCACTACATTAGGTTTTTAAGGTTTAACTATTTGAATACCTAGTATGTGGATTATTTCTAAACTTAACATGGAAATATTAATACTGTTGGCTTACTTCCTAATTTCTGGTACTTTAAATTTTCCTGGATTAAAAATTGCCATTGAAGTAATTTTTTTCCACCTTCAGAGGTTATCTATGAGTTCACGGGCAGTGGCCAGATCCCGAGATTTTTTTTTTAAACATTGATGGTAATAGCAGGAATATTACTGTATTAGTATTCTTACATCTGTGCCTCCAGTTCTTGGCACTGAAGATGTTTTCTGTCGTGTAACATGTTTAATGTCCCCTTCCCCCCGCCTTTTTAAAACAAACTGACGCTTTGACTTAAATAATCTGTCCTAGAAAACCTCAGAGTTAGAGGCAAATCTGGAATTTTAAATATAGGCCTGATAAACTTGTGCTGCTTAAGTTTTTGACTACATAGAGGAAGTGGTCCCACAAGATAATAAAGAAGATGAAAAAATCCAAACGCCTAGGAAGTCATAGCTGTTCTACTGTTGTTAACACATTACTTATGTGTGTGTACTGATGCTGCTGTGAGGAGCTTACTGTGTTGTTAGGATACAGGACATACAACTGCATACAACAATATACAGTATATAGTACCTGAATGTTCATAAGCAACATTCAGTACAACTGGCTTCGTATTTATGTACTAAGTTGTCATGCTCTACTTTTTATTGTTACCTTACTGTGTATTCCTATTTATTAAAAAAGGAGTTTGCTATAAAACTGTCTGCTAGCCAGCACTGGGCGCAGCCTGATTTTCACCAGGTCTCTCGATTGCAACATTTTCTTTGCATTTGCTTTAGTGTGCTGTGCCTTTTGTTCAGCACAGCCCTAAGACCAGCAGGCTGTACCGTAGGTGCCGTGACCCTAAGCAGGCTGTGCCCTCTGTCTGGGTCTGTGTGAGTGCACTGTGCGATGTCTGCATAGTGCCAGGATCACTCGCTGATGGTGTGTTTCTCAGGACGTTTCCCTTGAATATTAAGCCATGGGTACCTACTTAGTATTCCTCAGTACTGAGCTACCTCATAGTAGGTTCCTGTTACCCTTTGTGGCCTGGGCATACAGATTTTTTATTAAAGATAAAGGAAACAGAAGAAAGTTCCATTGATAATGGAGGAAAAGGGCGTCTTGATTTTATGTGCATGTGGCATTTTTCTGTATCTTTTATATTTTGGAGTATTCTGTCAACTGTTAAAATGAAAGAAAACTGGTATGATTCTTTCAACAAGTTAAAAATTATTTCTCTCACATTAGCTTTTAAATTCTTTGTGGCCAGAGACTTATTAGGTCTTTGATTTTATATACCTGTCACTTGAGTTGTTGATTACTTTTGATGACTACACTGTTATACTGACATTAACAACTGTAAACTTTGTACTACTTTTTAGGTGAAACGCAAGAGGGTGCTATTTACCATATCACTTCTGGTTTTAACCCTTTTACCTTTCTGTTTGTGAAATTATAATCAATAGTAGATGGTTGTTTGGGGTCCAGGTTAGAAATTGTTGCTAAATCAAAAGAAAATGCAGAGGTTGTTTTAAAGAGGGTCTTTGATTTTTTTTTTTTTTTTTAGCCAAACTCAGATAAGGTGCTTTAAATCTTAAGAATTTCTTTTATAAATTAAGAACATGTAATTATTACTACACTTTATTTTTATTTGAATGCCCACATTTTTTGCAGTTGGTGTTCTGTCTTAAATATGGACAGAATTTTTCTCTGTTAACAAGCAAGTGACACAGTCTAGCAGTTGGAGCATGCTGCTAAAACGGGTTCTACTCCTGTCCTAATTTTATAATAATCACATGTTTTGAATAGTGAGATATACCCTACTGGCTGCTGTTTCTTAGCTGTGTTTTGGGAACTGAGATGAATATTCTATCTAAAAAGTTCAACTAAATCTTTATGATAATCCAGAAAGGTAACTAGTTTTATCATCATTTTAAAATGTCAGTTCTCAAATTGTTTTTTGCTACTTGGTGATTCACCAGGGACACATCTAATACTCTGAAGAATATTTTTACCAAGGTAATCTTGCACATGCAGTAGATTCCATTAATTTTTACAAGTATGTAGATGTAAATGAAGGAAAACTACTGAAACAGCATTGTCCCCAGGACAGTCCATTTTTGATGGTTAAAAAGGATGGCTGCAGCATACACATAATCAAAGTAATAGAAGTGGTAAAGGTAAGCGTAAGAAAAGAAAGAGTACTGAAAACGTGCTTCTGGCTAGTAATTCCAATAGTGATGTAGAGTGAAGCAAGGCTGTCCCATGCCATACCCCCAAATCAGTCACCTTTGATGTGGTACAAACATGAAAAGTAAAGTATGAAAGGTTCTGTTTTCCTCTGAGAAAGTATCTTTCTGACTTGGTTGTAGACAAAGGTTTCTTAAATTGGGCAAAACAATAATAAACATTAAGAAAAAGCCAAAAATTGGCCTACTTTGGATTTTAAAACTGATCTTCAGAGGACACTATTATAAGAGTGAAAAACCAAATCGTAGAATGGGAGAAGATATTTGCAAGTTGTACATATAACAAAGAACTACCTAGAATATATAAAGAATTCCTATACATCAATAGGAAAAAATATAGCTAAAATGAAGATTGACAGTGTAAGTACAAACACATAGAACTGTGAGTACTCTTACACCGCTAAGTATGTAAGTTCACATTCATATGATAACTGAAAATTTATTTGTGCTATGTATTAAAGCTTACTTTCTGATTGATCATTTCTGCTGTAGGTTTTCATTCAATAAAATGTGTTATACATTCAGTAAAACACATGAGGAAGAATGTTCTTAAAGGTACTGATTATAATATCCCCATACTGCAAACAACCCAGATTTCTTTCAGTGGTAGCATGGATAATCACACTGTAGTATATTCATTCGGTGATGTATTATATGAGAATGAATGAGCTACTGTATTAGGTAGTAATGCGAATGACTCTCATTCAAACAACAGTGAAACATGATTCAGAAATAGGCAAAATGTATAGTGTTGCCTTTGTAGTGACAGTGACAGATGGACAATGAGAGGGATTTTCTCTAATGCTAGTTTGTTGTACAGCTTGGTTTGAAGACTGGATGTAGCTCTGTGGTAGGGCACTTGCCTAGTTTGCATGAGGCCCCATGTTCAAGCCTCAGCATTGCAAATAGATAAAGATGATAGCCTTGATTTGGGCATTGACTATACAGATACGTTTACTGTGTGGAAATGTATCGTGTTATGTGTTGTTAGGATTGGAGTAATTTTCTATATGTATGTTAGACTTAAGCAAAAAATCTATGGGGGTCATAAATGGCTTTGTTTTTTGTAACTTTTAAGTATAATTTTATAAATTAGTATTTATATTATGTTTGAGTTTAAAATTGTTCCAAAAATATTTTCTTTTTTGTCAAAGAGAAAGGTTTTCTTCTTTTTACTCCCATTCTTACTTTCTCCAAGAAGTTAGCATTCAACTCTCTGTTGAAGCGGCATTTACCCCATTTAGGCCTTATAAGGAGAATCTGTTAGATCAGAAAGTGACAGAATGAATAAAATTTTAGGGACCATGTCAGTGGCCTTCAGGACAAATACAGTTGAGAGTAAGGGTGGCTATTCAATGATGTTTCTATAACAATTACAGTAAAGTAAAAACTCACATGAGGCCACCCTGCAGGAAAATGAAAGACCCCCTTCCCTCTCCTCATCCAGTCACGCCTCACAGTATTTCTGACAGCACCTATGTGGGAGTTTCCCTCACAAACCAAGCATTTCTCCAGCAGATGCTAAGCGGGTGTCCTGTGAATCAGTTCTGACAGTCTACCTGAACTAGTGTCAGTACCCCTACACTGAGGGACCAGTACTGCCTCCCACTTCAGTTGCAGTCGCAGGTAGGTTTTGTAGGTTACTTCTGACCAACCAGTGGTAAACGGAGATTCCCATGACCCTCATATGAGATTTGATTAGTTTGCTACAGCAGCTTGAAGAACTCAGGTAAATACTTGACTTTCATTGATCCATTTATTATAAAGGATATTACCAAAAGTACAGATAAGGGCTATGGCAGAGTATGTGGGAAGTGATGCGGAGCTGTTATGCCTTCTTTGGAACACCACCTTGTCAATATCTGCATGTGTTCAGCTAGCTGAAGCTCCTAACCTAGGCCTTTGTAGTTCTTTGTAGAAACTTCCATTATGTAGGGATGATTGAAGAAATCCTTGGTCACTGATGATGAGCTTAACTTTTCATCCCTGTTAACCTCCCTGGAGGTTGGAGAGTAGAGTGAAACTGAAAAGTTCCAACCTTCAGATCATCACCTTGGCTCTCCTGGCCACCAGCCCCCATTCTGAGGCCATCACCAAGGCCCCAGCCGTTAGTCATGTCAGCAGCATGTGCAGAGGCTTGTCGTTTGTGTATCACTTCTGAGATTCCAGGCCTTCCAGACCTGTGTACCATGACAAGTTAGAAAAGCCAAATACATGTTTACTGTCACACGTGTGTGCTCTCCTAACACTTCCCTCACATTGAACCCAGGCTCTTTGCACTGAGCTATAACCCCCAGCCCACCTTTTCTTTGTTTTGCTTCACTCTGCTCTGCATGTATGCCCCACTCTTGCTCATTTTAACAGTTTACCTTCTCACAGATGAAATCATGGGTAAAATTCTATGCATTCTTGGTAACTACAGACCTATTATTTCTTCTAGTGACTTTGGCCTGAGGAGTTTAACTGAAGGTTAAATCCATACTGCTTCCTTTCATTGTAAATAGTTTTTTTGTAACAGAACCGCACTCATTTGTTTTATGTATTATCTATGGCTACTTTTGTGTTAGGCTGTATGGCCCTTTGCAGACAGTCTGCCCACCTCTGATCTACAATAGTATTAATTATAGTTAAAGGAACCTTCACTCGTGACTTACGTAAATTGGCTTGAGATTGGCACAGTTAAAGCAACACTTACTTAGATTTTGCTCCTTGCCCCAGGATCATATTATGAATAGGGTGACCATACGTTTCAGTTTGCTTGTGGTATTTCTGATTTACACTTGCTGTTCCAGGCTATTACAACCTTGCATGCTGTTTTTGTAGTAATTGTTAGTAGGTGTTCCCTTTTATTCTTAATATTTCCCCAGTACACATGGTAAATTGTATAGTTACCGTCCATGAAGTCTACCATGGCAGGGGTGAGGTGGGGTGAGAATGTAAGTTACTGCTTATATTAGCACCAAGTTAGTGACAGCTACACAGAGTGTAATTTAAGAGTTTGCTTTCTTAAGGTTTGTTTCTAGGGTTCCCAAGACCATCTCTATGAGTTCCTAGAATTAACAGGACTCAGAAGCTGTTGTGTATTTATAACAGTGAGTGGATATAGAGTGAAATCAGCAAAACACACTGTAAAAAGTCGGGAGTAAATAAATTGTGAGCTTTTAGGTCTCTTTTTACTGAAGTTACAGGGGACATGCTTAATTTTCCCAGGAATATGATGATGTGCAAAGTGTGCCTATCTATGGAAGCTCATCCTAGTTTATGAGTCCAGGATTTTGACCATGGTTACCTGAGCTCTAGGCATCCCCCCCACAAGAAAAAAAAAGCAGGTATTCACCGTAAGTCACATTATGAGCACAAACTGTCCTCTCAAATTAGTATAGTAAATCCCACAACCTCTGCAATACGAAAACACTCTTATTCTAAAAGGTCAGAACTTAGTTCTCAGGAGTTTGTCAAAGGCTAGTCCTGAAGACAAACCGTTCTGGGGAGATGTGCAGGGTTTGAAATCGGGTGATGACAGGACTCCCACTGAAAGTCACGCAGGGTTTTCAAGCCAGCATTTGACACTGGTGAGTTTAATTCCAAGTTTGTCCTCTTTCCGTAACTTTTGTCTTTATACTAATTAGAAATTACTGGCTACATTAGATGTAATTAATTGGACTGTAAGTATATAGCCTAGGCTGGCTCAGAGCTTAAAATCTACTGTACCTGCCTCAGCCTCCCAAGTGTTGGGATTACAGGCATGTGCCACCACATCCAGCTTTGGTAACAATTTCTAATACACACACACACACACACACACACACACACACACACCTGAAGATAAGGAGCATGATTGGAGTGTTTTTAAGTTTTTGTAAAAAATACAAGTACAGTGGTACTTCAGTTAACAAATTTAATTCTTTCCATAATTCTGGGCACAAACCAAATTAGATGAGAACCTAATCAAGATTAATGATTAGGTTCAATATTGTTGACCTTATGGGGAAATTTGATGGGGTTCATGTCCAGTTTGATATATGACTAGAATCCTGGAAAGAATTAAGTTGGCAAATGGAGGTATCACTGTGATGGTGTTGGAACTTACAGCTGATTATGCAATTTTTAGAAAAATGTGTTTGTGTACTATGTACTGAAAGGTAATGTACCTTTTTTCACTTCTGCATGTAATAGTTTCTAGTTTTAAGGAAAGTGTGGTAAGTTTTGAAAAATGAAAAAGTTTTAATTTTCGGTTAAGAATTGCCTGCCTTATCGATAATAAATTAGAATGTATTTATATAGTTCTCAAAAGTATTTTTTCCTTTTTGTTTTTTTTCCATAGGTATTTGTGGAAACATTAGACAAATGCTTTGAAAATGTCTGTGAACTGGATTTAATTTTCCATGTAGACAAGGTACTGTTTCTACATTGTCAAATCTGTTTTGTGTATAAGCAAAACTTTCTGTTTTGGTACCAGGAATTGAACTCAAGGCTTGGCAGGCAGGCACTGTGCTGCTGAGCTATCTCCCCAGCCCATCAAAATACTTACTTGTAGTTGTCAGAGTAAAAGTGGACTTAAGGAATAATACTATTTTTATTCCTTCTGTTATGCAATTCATAAATTATTTTCATATGAGTGTTGGCATTCTGTCTGATACGTTTCAGCCCTGGTAAGGCAGTATTTTCTGACCTAGTTTTAACATTGGATCATTCAGCTATACATGACCATTTAGTAGCATTTTGACTAGTCACATATTTATGTACATCACTGTTCTTCTCATCTGAAACAAGGTGTGCGTTCTGTGCTTCTCTGTCATTTGCTCCATCTCAGCGTCACAACTTCACGTTATCCAGGCCCATCGGTCGCCGAGTCAGCTGATGACTCGCCTCAGCCTCCTCCCAAAGTTGTAAAAGCAGATTTCCCTGTGACATTGTACTGAATGTCTAGTTCTATAGGAGAAATCAAAACACAATATTTAATAAAGAAGCTATAAATACACAAAGAATTAACAGTTTGTAAGGGGAGTAAAAACTCACCTGTTGATACTGTGATACATGTACATACACCTTGCCATTTGTCTACCAGATGGGTAAACATAAACATTGCTTCTGGTAGTCCCCTGGTGTAGCTGCCACAACACACTGCTGGCTGCCATCATGCTAAACTAAATATTTTCATTAGAAAAGTATGGTAGGGGCATCTGTTAGAGGAGCCAGGATCAGAGGAGCAGAAACAATAGAACACTATGTGTGTGCACATGTTTCCTGTTACACACACGTTATCAGCCATGTCTTCTAGGAGCCCTGATTACTTTTAGTGTATAATTCTTCCTTTTATGTATAATTAGGGGATTTGTTAGATAGGCTTATAATATCGGAGGTGGGATAGTACACAATGGCTATTTACGTAACGGAGAGCCAGTAGCTGCTCAGCCCAGGAAGCTGGAACCATTGGAATAAGAAGGCTTATGGGTACAGTACCAGTCCAAGCTTGAAGGCCCAGGAGCTACTCAGACAGTTGTTGGCATGAGTCCACATTGAAAGGCGGAAAAAACTTGAGTCTGGTGTCCACAGTGATGGCAGCAGCAAAAGACAAGAGCAGAAGGGAGCTTTCAAATGCAGCTAATGTTTTCCTTCTTCTCTTCAGTCTATCTAGGCTTCAAGCCTATTGGGCAGTGCCACCCTCAGACAGAGTGGGTCTTCCTCCTGCAGTTTGCCACCCTGCATGCCAGTCATCTCCAGATCTGTCCCCCAACACACCCTGTGTGCGTTGCTACTGCGCTAGGCATCTTGAGGTAACAGCTAGTGTTCACCATCACAAGTTGATGGAGGTCAGTGCCAATAAAGGAACAAGAGAAAGCAATTGCTGTGTAAATGAAAGTCCTAATAATAAATTGCACTGGATAAAGTGTAAAATGATTTAGATGACTTCAAAAAATAATTTAATAGAATTTTAAAGAGGAAAAAATACCAAAACTAGTATTTTTAGAGAATGGGTTTAAAGATAAATTTAAATTTAAAATTAGAACACATTGTCTATAGGATGGAAAATATGAAAGATATTTTATAGCCATGGAGGATAGACGAGGTTGATGTAATGAATTTCTAGTTTTGGAAGGAGAAATGAATGAGACATTCAATAGCTACATCTGACAATTTTTGAGAATTAATATGTTACCAGTCTACAGATAAAAGAATCACAGAATACATAGAAATCTGCGTCTAGATAATTGATAGTAAAATTGAGTAACAGAAAGAGCTTTCAAAAGCATCCAGAAAAAAGATAAATTACCTAGGGATAATGTTAGATCGGCAACTGTTTCCTCAGTAGCAATAACAGGCGTTAGAAGAGCGTGTTCAAACAAAATACCTGCCATGCTCGTAATTCAAAAATCAACCAAAATGTCTTTCAAGAACGTAAGGAAAATACATTGTCAAAGAAACAGTGAGAGAATACCACAAAGAAATCCCAGTGAAAGAAAGGAAAGTGGGTAAGTTGACAGAACAAGGTCTGAGATGAAGAAGGACTATACTGAAAGAATGAAAAGTAATGAGAGAGGTAAATCCACTTACAAGGTAGCACTGTTTATAAGGTAACACAAAAGTGCTGAATATTTGTTGGTATTTATGGAAAGGCAGAAGTGCGTTGTACATAGGGTGTGGGGTTGTGAACCCACAGAGAGGCTGAGCAAAGCAGCTAGCAAAGTTACTGTGGCTTTAGGAGCTAAATTATACTTTCTTACAAGAATTTGTTTTGGGGGATGAGGGTTTCTATTTCCAAAACTGAAGTTTTAACGAATATCTGTCCACTGGTAGTAGACTTCCTGAACACCTTTTTCTCTTCATATTAATAAGATAATTTTACTATATTGTCCAATCACTTACTTGACCTTTAATCACATTTCTATAGATTATGACTAAAAGTAATTAGCTGTATCAGTTGTTTTCATGCACTGTAAGGAACTGGATCACTCAGGTTTGAATTGGATATCATAGGAGTTGTTTTTCTTTGAGAATAAATTTGTGTACTATTATATGTATTTTGAGTAAGTTGGGTTTATTTGCTCAGTTGTTGCAAAGGTTACTGTGAGGATTTAAGTTATATGCCATAAGTACAGCATCCAAATGTTAAAAAATACTATCTAGTAGCAGTAGTGATAGTGGAAATGATGTTATTTAGCACTAGTTTTCGAAAGAACTATAGTTTGTTTGATTTTTGTTTTCTGGGAAAGAGAATTTTTATAAATCTTTCTTCAAACTTTATATATTTTCAAAATGAAAAATACAGTTATAGACCAGTTTTTAAACCATGACTTAGGGAGAGAAGTGGAAAGGGAAGGGGAATGAAAAAGAATTAAGATCTGTTACGTACATGTACCAACTGCCCACAGTGAATGTGGTTATATGCTACAAACATGCTCTAGTAAAAAAATGTGAAAAAACATGAATTGCATTTGTATGACATCTTACAAAAGAATGAAAACTGAATAATATAGTTAAGTATTTAACCTTTAAAAAGTTTTTCTTAAAAAATTATCTTAAAATACCTAATAGGTACTGTGCTAAGCATCTACATAAATTATTCGTTTAATTACTAGGCTAATCCTAGGAGGCCCTTAAGTTATTTCTGTAGATAGTATACTATTCTGTTTTATCGGTAACAGGTTTAGGTGCTATAACTGCTTAAAGTCATATAAATAATAACTGGTAGAGTCAGTATTCATATCTAATTTCAGTCTCTACTTTTATGCATTTCTTATTTTAAAGATAGAAAAACAAAGAAAGAAAACAACACAAATAATAAAAATGATACAGGATTTCAAAACAAGATGACAGAAATTAACAATGGTTGTTCTATCACATATTGTTATCTTCAGCAAAGTTGCTCATTACCAGACATAAGAATGCATGATTGATTAAACAATTAAAGAGAATAAAAAGTAAAAAAAAAAAAATTAGAAATAATATAGAGCTTCGCTAAACAAGATGGTAGGAATTCAACAGTTTGTTATATTGCATATTGTTGTCATCTGAACAACTAATTTGCAGTCTCTATTTTTAATTTCAGGTTACTTAAATTATAGTCGAGTGTACTGTGCTATAAAACCTGTTTCAGCTCCGAATTGTTGATCTGTGTCCATAAATATTTTATTTTTAAAATTTTAGTTATGTTTTACTCCCCAATGCCAAGTACTATTTTTAGTCATTAACAGATGTATTTATGATAAAAATATGTGGTTATACAACTGGAGAGGACCAAGGTGGCAGAGTGGTAAGCCCCAGAGAAAGAGCCTCTGTGTGTCACCGCCCAGAAACCGAAATACAGCAGCTTGTAGAAGACAAGGGAAGTGGGCCCCCTGGACCTGGGAAGGAGCTGAGGTGCAAGTTGAAACCCATAGAGACAGTGAAGAGAGGAACTTCCAAAAGGAAGAAGCAGGTGGTTGGTGGTATCTTCTCCCTAAAACAGAACACACTGCAAGAGAGGAGTAATTTAGACCTGTGGACACACACTGACCTCTAGCAACCCCAGAGACCTCCATGGAGAGACACAGGAGTGGAGGAGAACAGTGGACATGAAGGATTGACTAGTTGGCAGTTAGCATGGAGGGCACAGTTGTCCCACACAAGAGAGTGATTGGCCAGGAACTATTATGGAGAGGGACCTTTTGAAATCAGAACTCAGAGATGCTGCCAACTCCATCTGTTAACTCCTGCACTGACAGCTGCAGCCCAAATGAATCTAGTCTCAGCCAGAAGGCACAGTCCCACTAAGATTATCCACTGCTCCACCAGAAAGCTACTGCTGGCTTGCTAGGATAAATCAAGACAGATCAGGACTCCGTCTCCAAAGTTGTCTACCAATGAGAGCAGAGACAAACTAGAAGTGGATTTTTTTTTCTTTTTTCTCTCTCACTTACTTTCTTTTTGTTGTGGTGGTTTTGTTTTTTGGTTTTTGTTTTTGTTTTTTTTCTTCATTCTTCTGTTTTTATATGAGTGTGAATGTGATTACTAGCCTGTTTGTGGTTGTGGTTCTGTTCTGTTCATTTTAGCTCTTCCTTCGGTCTTTACCCCCACTGTTCTTCACTCCTTTCCCAAGGTTAGTGTGATCTTCCTTTGTCCCCCAGCTTCTAGTGTTTTCATCTTCTCCAACTTCTGTATTTTCTCTGTAATCCATGTTAAATTTTAACCCTTGAAGACAAAATTAACATATTAAGAACTTGTACACTGCATGCAATTTTCTGGTTTGTTTTAGATTTTGTTATATAACCACAAGTCTAGTTCATAGGGTTTAAAGGTGGCAAATTCATGGTTAGTTCAGTTTCTCATATTCTTGGCTATGTTTAATGCTATTGCCATTGGTACCACTAGAGCCAAAAGTGATGTAATTGTTCTGAACAGCTGTTCTTCCTGGTTTTCGAAGACTGAGATTGACTAAGGGTCACAGAAAATACTGTGGCATAGTACCAAAGAACCAGGGACTGGGCCAAACAGGCTGAAACTTCTCATCCCCAACAAATTGAAGAGGTAAGGTCTTACAACAGACTCAAAACCCCAAAACCAGCTATACCTGGAAGAGAACTGGGAGAAGTATTAATTTCCTAAGCATTCTAAATACAAGCAATAAAGCAACACACCATAGACAATTTATAAACATCACCCCAGGAATTAAACTAAAAGAAAGAAAAGAAAATGTGAAGCCACTTAAACAACATGCAGCCCCAGACATCCGGTTCACCAAAGGCAAACCCAGGGGGCAATGAGGTGGGGCAGCCCAGAAGCCACCCACTTGGCCTCTGAAGTAGTAACAACAAAGCAATTGAAAAAGGCTCTAGAAAACATCAAATCAGGAATAACTTCTTAGATAACTGGAGAGAGGGTGTCCACAATGAAACCATGCGAGTGACTCTAGAGCAGACACGGACAAAACAATAGAGGAGCTTAAGAAAGTTACAAAGGGCATAAATGCTCAGCATAGGGAAGAAATGGAAGCTATATGTCAGATTCAAACAGATATCCAGGAGAATAAAAATTCCACTGAAAGTATTCACATCAAATTAAGCCAATGTGAGGGCAGAATCTCAGCTATACAAGATAGGCTTGCAGTTAGTGATTGTGAAAAAAAAGATTTCTTGAAAATAGCAAGGGACCATGAGAAATCAATACAGCAGCTGCCAGATGAGGCAAAAAAGAATAACTTAAGATTGAGTGGAGTCAGTGAAAAAGCAGGAGACAGCACAAATGATATAAAAAAAACTTCACAGGTGTCATGGCAGAAAATTTCCCTGGTAAGAAAGAAACAATTTGACATTGGCATATAGAACTCCAATTAGCCTTGATCCCACAATTCTATGACCAGTCATAGCATAGTCAAGATTCCAGAAATTCATCACAAGAAGAGAATCTTAAAAGCTGTGAGGAAAAAGAAACAAATCACTTATTAAAAAGCCCATCAGAATCACAGCTGACTTCTTAGCACAAAACCTCAAGTTAAGGAGAGCTTGGAATGAAGTATTTCAAGTTCTAGAGGAAAACAGCTTTTACCCAGATGGATGTACACTGAAAAACTATCTTTCAAAATTGATGGAGAAATAAGATACTTCCATGACTAGCATTTAAGGAAATGGATGACCACCAAACCACCACTCAACAATGTTTTGAAAGACATTCTATAAAGAGATCACAAGGACTACAACTCGCAGTAATCCACTGGGCAAGGGAAACAGGGAGGAAAAAAAATAGAGGGGAAGCCATAAACAGAAAAATAACATGACAAGGATAAGTCAGTACATATCAGTTATAACCATCAATGTTAATGATCTCCATTCACCAGCCAAAGACAGACTGGCAGAGTGGATCAAGAAGCAAGATCCAGCAATATACTGCCTACAAGAAACACATTCAATCAAAAAAATTCATACACTGAAAGTGAAATGATGGAAAACAGTACTCCATACAACAGAAACCTAGAAAAAAAGCAGGGGTAGCTATTCTGTTTGCAGACAAAGTGAATTTCAAGCTAAGACTGATTAAGAGAGATAAAGAAGCTCACTACATCCCTGTAAAGGGAACAGTTCAAGAGGATGAGTTAACAACCATATATGCAACCAATAGCAGTGCACCCAACTATATAAAACAAATATTAAGGGACATGAAAAATCAAAGGAGCACCAATACAATTATATTGGGTGATCTCAATACCCTACTGTCACAAAAAGATAACTACAAAAACTCAACAATGAAATATTTGAACTGAGCCAGACTTTTGTACAAATGGATCTGGTAGATGTCTACAGAATGTTCCATCCCGCAACATCAGAATACACATTGTTCTCAGCTGCACACGGTACATTTTCCAAAATATACCACATACTCACTCATCGAACATGCTTAAGTAAATCTGAAGGAATCAAAATTATCCTGTGTATATTATCAGACCATAGTGCAATAAAATTGGAAAGCAATGGCAAAAAACCCCACAAGAACTTCTTAAACACACGGAAATTAAATAGCACCTTCCTGAACAACCAATGGGTCACAGACAAAATTAAAGAAGAAATTAGTTTCTACAATTAAATAATAGTGATAGTACAACATACTGGAACTTAAGGGACATAATCAAAGTAGTTCTAAGAGGGAAATTTATAGCAGTAAATACCCATATCAGGAAAACAGAGCAAGCACAAATAAAGAACTTAATGGTAAACCTCAAACTTCTAGCAAAAGAGCAGGCTAAGCCAAAAGCTCATATAGGGAGGAAATTGTAAAGATCAGAGCAGGAATTAACATATTGGAGACTGAAACAATACAAAAGATCAGTGAATACACGAATTGGTTCCTTGAGAGATTAAATAAAATCAGCAGTTATCCAACCTTATCAAAAAGAAAAGATGCAAACCCATGAAGTTAGGAATAAAAATGGTGACATCACAGTGGACCCTGCAGAAATCCAGATCACTGATACCTACCTTGAGAACTTGTATTCTCATAAGATGGAAAATGCAGATGAAATGGGAGTTCCCTAGATACATACGAATTACCAAAGCTGAATCAAGAAGATAAAAAACTCTAAATAAGCCAATATCAGTCAATGAAATAGAAGATTAATTAAAAACCTTCCAACGAAGAAAAGCCCAGGCCCTGTCAGATTTCCTGCTGAATTCTACAACAAATTTAGAGAAGACCTAACACCACTACTTCTCAAACTCTTCAGTGAAATTGAAAGGGAAGCACTACTCCCAAATTCATTCCTGGAAGCAATAATTACTCTGATACCAAAATCAGAGATGGACCCAACTGAGAAAGAGAAGTACAGGCCAATCTCCATAATGAACATAGATGCAGAACTCCTCAATAAGATACTGGCAGACAATACGACACATCATCAAGAAGATTATATACCATGACCAAGTGGAATTCATCCCAGGGATTCAGTGATGGTTCAACCTATATAAATCAATAAATATAATATACCATATTAACAGAGCCAAGGACAAAAATAGTATGATCATCTCAATAGATAAAAAAAAAAAACCTTTGACAAAGTCCAGAACCCATTCATGATAAGAAGAAAACCAGAAAATTGGAAGATGTTGATCTTAGTCCAGTAAAAGCTATCTATGACAAATCTCAGCCAGCATCATACTAAATGGACAAAAATTAAGATATTCTTTAAAATCAGGAACAAGGCAAGGATGTCCACTGTCACCACTCTTATTCAACATAGCTCTGGAAACTTTAGCCAGAGCAATTAGACGAGAAAAAATAATAAAAGGAATAATAATAGAAAAGGGAAAAGTTAAATTATCATTGTTTGCAGGTAAAGAGATACTCTTGGGTAGATGACAAGATGTTCTTGGGTAAGAAGAACCAATATAGTGAAAATGAGCATGTTTCCAAAACTTTATACAGATTTAATGCAATTCCCATCAAAATTCCAATAGCATATCTCACAGAATTAGAGAAAACAATCCTAAAATTTATTTGGAACCAGAAGAGAACTAGAATAACAAAGGCAATTGTGGATAGCAAAGGCAAGGCAGGGCGCTGGCAAAAAAACAGACCTGAAGATTAATGGAACTGATCAGTACATGCAGAGACAACTCCAGACCTTATATTTGGCAAAGGTGTGAAATACAGTGGAAGAAAGGTAGCCTCTTTAATAAATGGTGCTTGAAGAACTGTCCCTGCACACGCTGAAGACATGCGCTAAACTAAGTTTAAAGTGGATCAGAGATCTAAATACTAAAACAAACATTAAATCTGCTGGAAGCTAGAAAAGCTCTTGGAGACATTGGTGTAGGCAAAGACTTTATGAGTAAAACCCCGATCACACAGAAACTATCACAAAGAATCATCACCTGGGATCTCATCTTATTAAAAAGATTCTCCACAGCAAAAGAAACTACCAGGAGAGTTAAGAGATAACCCACAGTGTGAGAAAAATGTTTACCAGCTATTCCTCAGACAAAGGATTACTATTGAGAAATGTATAAAGAACTCAATAAAGTTAGACCTCCCAAATTTAAAGACTCAGTCCAAAAATGGGCATCTGAGATAAATACATCTCAGATGAAATACCAACAGCAAATAAATATATGAAAAAGTATTTAACATCACTGGTCATTTGAGGGATACAAATTAGAATAATGCAGATTCCATCTCACCCCAAAAAGAATAGCTATCATCAAGAAATCAACAAATAACAAATGCTGGAGGATCTGTGGGGAAAAAAGAACTCTTCTCCACTATTGGTGGGAGGTTAGACTGATGCAATCATTGTGGAAATCAATGTGGAGAGTTTCTCAGAAAACCAGGATTGGAGGTCCCATTTGACCCAGCTATTCCCTTTTTGGGTATCTTCCAAGAAGAATTTAAAACATTGTACCACAGTGATGTATGTGTATCATGTTTGCAGCAGCACAATTCGTAATACATAGATCTTGGAAACAACCCACGTGCCCATCCACCGAAGAATGGATAAAAGAGATGTTGTATTTTTATATGATGGAGTGCTGTTTGGCCATAAAGAATAAGCTAGAGACTTCTATAGGTAAATGGGTGCAACTCAAAAAACATAAGTGAAATAAGTGAGATTCACATGGTAAACATATCATCTCCTCGGTATGAGAACTTGAAAGGGTAAATAAGATCCAAAGTGTACAACAGATATTGTAAAGTAGGAAGAAACTTCAAAAGGAAAGAGAAACTGAGGTAGGGGAATGGAGAAAAGGGAAAAGCAAAAAATATATCTATATCTATATGTATATTTATATATAGATATAAATATACAGTGATTAAGATAGTTATAGTACCATTTTCTTCTAGTCCATTGAAAAGAAAGTTTTGTACTAATACTGTATGGACAATTAAATGCTTATATCTTGTTCTCTGAGTAGCTGAATATAACAATACATAATGCTTTAACCATTTTTACTCTATTATCTTGTTTTGAAATGTTGAGGGTTTTTTCCCTTTAAAATAAAATATATATATATATGAGTATTACATATATACAGAGTTTGGGGTAAAAGCATTATTAAAGTACCTATATAAAAAGAAATTTCATTTTCACTATTTAGAGTTTGTTAACAGTGCCACATTGCTTCCTTAAGTTTAAAATTGCAGCCTATCAGTTGTTGCCTAAGAATTATATTGTTTTGCTGTTACAATAAAAATGGTACAGTAGTTCTTTAGTATAGTAATTACCTTTATTTCAAGACTCCTGTCTTGGTTACTTTTCTCTCATTGCTGAGACAAAATACGTGACATGCAAAATTAGGAAAGGAAAGGTTTATTTAGCTCACAGTTTGTGGAGGTTTCAGTCCATACTTGACTGGCTCCAAGGCAGGGTGGCACATGGCATAGGGCAACAGTTCATGGCAATGGAAAACAGCAAAAGCAACAAGAGCAAAAGGCAGGAGCAGCAAGAGCAAGCCTCTTTCCTTCCCTTCTATGCAGGCTCCCTGTCCCAGGGTGGATGTAGGATTCAGACCCATAATCCCAGCATGGATCAGTGGATCAATAAGAAACTGGAGAAGCCTGCCCCATGACTGCATGAAGCTTTGAGGGGACATGTAGACCCAAACCATAACAACCCCTCAGTGAATGTCTGATACTATAGCTAGTACCTGTTAGCTTTCCATCACTGACAAAATACCTGAGATAATTAACTTAGAAGAAAGGTTTACTTTGGCTCATAATTTTAGAAATGTCTGTGCATGGTCACTTGGTCCTATTTATTTGGCTGGTCCTCTATTTATTTGCACACTATATCATGGCACAGGTGTACGATAGAGGAGACCTGTTCATTCCTGTGGTAGCCAGGAATCAAAGAGCGTGATAATGAAGGGCTGAGATGCCAGTATTCCCGTCAGAGACAGGCCCTCAGTGATTCACCTGCCTCCCTGCATGCCCAGAAGCCACACCTCAGGCTGACAAGCATGCCTTTCACACGTGGGCCTTTGAGGGGCACTGCAGATCCAAACTATAACTGCACCAAACCTTACTTAGCCTATAGTTTTCTGTATACATACGTACCTGTGATAAAATTTAATTTATAAATAAACCACAGTAAGAGGTTAACAACAATAATAGTAAAATAATGCACTTCTAACAATACACTGTAAAAATCACATAAATGTGATCTGGTTCTTTTTCAAAGTATCTTGTTGTACTTATTCTTGTCTGATGAGTTGAAATAGTACAGTAATGGTGAGATGAATTTAGGTGAATGAAGTAGGCCTTATGATGTAGCATTAGGGTACTGTTGACCTTTTGACTATGTGTCAGAAGAAGCATTTGCTTCGGGTGATCCTGGATCATCCAGTCCTTATGTTGTCAGGCGAGTAGCATATACAGTGTGGATACACAAAACAAAAGGATGGTTTACATTCTTAACAGAATAAAGTTGAGTACCCAGAATTTTATCTGCATGCAATTTAAAACTTAGAGATTGTTTATTGCTGCAGTTTTCCATGTAACATATTAAGACCAGAGGTGAGTGCAACTAACTGGAACTTAGAAAGTAACATTATAGATAAAGGAGGAATTACTACTGTTAGTCTTTATCAATTACTTTGTTTTGGGTATTTTCATGAATTTCATCGTTTAATCTTTAACAGTCCGCTGAAGAAGTTACTGTTAGTATCGGTGTCTTTCAGCCCATTAAACTAAGACTTAAAGAGGTCACGTAACTGCCTGCAGTTTCACTCCAAATTATTTACTGTTCATACTTAGAACAGCAGTACATAAAACAAAAACTGCAGAAATGTTAAACTTTTTGTCATGTATTTGCTTTGTATATTTATTTTTCCCTTTAGGTTCACAATATTCTTGCAGAAATGGTGATGGGGGGAATGGTATTGGAGACCAATATGAATGAAATTGTGACACAAATTGATGCACAAAATAAATTGGAGAAATCTGAGGTAAGAATAGAAAATGCTTTAGTTATAGAAGGTTCTAAGCATGGTCATAAATAATACATGATTGTATCTTTCACTGTTTGTCATTCAGTATTGCCCTTTTGGTACAGCTGGTATTGCTTACTTAGTTTGTAAAAATGAAAAATACACATTTTAGTATGTTACATGTCCTGTATTATCCACCAAAAAGCTTATGTATTCTTTTCACCACAACTGTTACTCCCCTGGGTAGAAACACAATTCCATGTTTTGTTTCAGGAAAAGGAAGAGAGGAAAAACTGGAATTCTTATAGAGGGAGTAATACTTAAGTTACAAGAGTGCTTAGTAAGGCTTAGTGTATATTGAAAAGAGAAATTCAGTATCGCCATCTTTTAATTCTGGATCACCCCCAAGGTCACTCACAAGTTAGTTGAGTCACATATTTTTGTACCTTAATGCATATATTTGTTATTTTATTACATTCTACAGGGAAAAAGATTTTGTTTCTATACTTGACTAACTTTATGGTGTTAGATTTAGTGTTAGAATGGGTGACTAAGGACACTAACACATTAGTAGTGTATAAAATGGTACTTTAAAATTTTAATGACTCCAGAAGAACTGGACTGAACCACTTAAATTGACATTATTTTGGTTGTTTCTTACTATCATAGCAGAATTTTAAAAGGTAAATTCTCTTGATAACTCACTCATTGCTGTCCTTATGTGAGGATATTGTTATATTGGTTATTTATGCTCATAACTCAGATTGGAAAAAGTCACAATTAATAGCATGAACTCACGTTTGGTTATTTTAAAGAAAATAGTACTATAAAAAAAGCAAAGTAGTAATACTTTAGCATTAATTTCCTATAGGAGAGCTCTAAAATTTTTTTTATCTTGTTGGTATTTTAAAGGATCAATTTGACATTTCTATGCTTATTTGAATTGAAGGAAATACATAATGACAGATACACCTGAAACTGAAGGGTTAGAAACTTTCTATAAAAATACTTCCCATATCACAATTTCCTATTCGTATTGGTTTCCCAAGGGAGAGCCTTGTAATGATGTTTTCATGGTTATAGATTTTTAAGTGCCAAGTTATAGTGACATAACCCATTAATAGTAAGTCTAAAATGAATCATTTGTGAATTTGTATCATCATCAGTGAAAATATACCGAGCAGCTGTTTGCACTTTTCATATTTCCAGGTGCTTGCCTCCTTCCTTCGGTGGTGTTCCTTTTTGCTTTGGCTCCTTAGTGTGCTGTACACAATGTTTACAAAAGTACTGACGGATCTGTTAACAGCTGCATTATGAATTTTTGTTTTTTGATTGTTCAGTAAAACTTTGTTAATGTCACAGATTTTCTTACCTATAAAGAACAGTAAGCTGGGCATGATGCCGCTTGTAATCCCAGCACTCAGGAGGCTGAAGCAGTCAAGAATTGGAGGTTGATCTGGGCCGCATAAGGGGACTGTTACAAAAGAGGAAAGGAAGGAAGCAGGCAAGCCGTAAATGCAGAGTTCATACTTTTGATTGAACACAGTGGTTATAAAATTACTAGGCGCTCAGAGGTTTTTACGGAAACGGCACTATTTAAATAGTCTAGAGAACTGGTGAGACTTCGATTGCTCACCCACTTAGCGTCTTTAAACATGTATGATCAGTTGTTGTCTGTTACCAAATCAGTTTTTTTTTTCCCTGAACCTTACAAAAAGGTGTGTTTTAATCGGATTGGGGATAAACCACAAAATTATGTTTTCAGATGTTTCTCTATATGTTTTATCTATCGTTTAATTATGAAATAGGGTTTTGAGTCAAAGTGAACCCACTTAGTTCTGTTCATATTTTAAGGAATAGTCTTGTGTATTGATTTTGTGTCATTTTTCAGAAATGACACATTTTAAGTATGTTTGGAAGTCAGCCAGCTTTATTCCAAACACTAAAGGGGGTTTTTGGTTTGGGGGGTTTTGGGGTTTTTTTGGTTTTGTTTTGTCTTTTTGAGACAGGGTCTCGACTTGCCTTGAGCTCACTTTGGTAGCCAGGCTGGTCTTGAACTTGCAAGGAAGCTTGCTCTTGCTTCAGCTTCTGAGCGCTGGGATTACAGGCATATACCACCCACACCTAGTTTATTCCAAACACTTTAAAAATGTTAAAGCTTTTCATACGCTTTTCATTTCCATGTTACTAGTTAAATCTACTAGAGATCTGACTTTATAGACTAATACACAATTATTTGAGAGTGAGATATAAACTTACTTATCTCTTACTAAATTTCAGTTGACATTATAGGGGCTGGGGATATAGCTCAGTGGAATAAACGCCTGCCTAGCAAGCGCAGGGTCCTGAGTTCGATCCCCAGTACCGCCAAAAAAAAAAAAAAAAAAAAAAAGATTATTCAGTTGACATTATAAAGTAAAAATTTAAGAAAAACAATTAAAACCCTGAATATCATTGTTCATGAACTGATTATTATATTTTTAAAATTCATACAAGCAATATTTTAGGAGTAGCATTTATTTTTTAAAACATTGGTCTGAATATAATTAAGGTACAGCTTTTGAAATGCATGGATTTAACTAGGTGCCTGTCAGAAATCAAACATTTTATTGTATTATGTTAAAGGCAGTACGTTTTCAGAGATGAAAGAAAGCGGCCAGTTAATTCAGCACCTAGGTAGAGGCAAGCAAAGATCTACTAGATCCTCAAAGGAGAAAGAAAGCTGTGCTCTGAATACATTTTCTTCCAGTCTATTTGGATAGAAAAAGTGATTTACTGTAGCATGGGATCTTGGGAAATGGGGGGCTTGAGCTGGGAGATGATGGGATTTGGGGGAAATTTTAAGAAGCATCCATGACTCTGCCTAATAAAGATTCTGGGGGAGGAGGGCGGAGGTAGAAGGGTGGGGCTGGGGAGAGCCATTAGCTTTTACATATTTCATGTTATTTTTAAAATGGGTAAATGGGTCTGAATTCAGTCACTACTTTTAAAAGTCAGTCCTCTTTCTGAACATCCTGATCTTTTTAGCTCTTTCCATTCTTCTCTCTTACAGACCTTTATCTTTCAGTCTCCCAGACAGGACAGGTAGACAAGGTATTGCTGACTTTGAGAAAAAATGTGCTTTAACAAAGGGAAAGCAAAATGATGTCAAAGGCAATTAATTATTTAGGCCAGACTCAAAAATTCTTTATGTTAATGAACCCATATAGTCCCTGTAGCCTATTTTCATTCTAGTTCCTCCTGTAGTTTTCCTCATCTTTTATTGGACTTAGTGTATTTTAGTAGTATATCATTGATGTCATGTTTGTTCCGTTTTGTCTGCCTGCATTGTAAAAGGAAAGTTTAAATTTTTGTTTTTTCTTTTTAAAGAAATTGTCATTTTAACTGACAAATTGTACAAATGACAATATGCTTTGTATATAAAAACTTAGTTTATTTTGAGCATGATATAGCAGAACCAGTCTTAATTTAACTCTCCATCTCCAGATTTTATTTTCTGTCTCTAAATTAGAATTCTAACATAAAATCACATGCTGGGTCTTGGAATCTGGGAATTTAAAAGCTAGAAGCTGAACCTTTAGCGTTCTGTATACAAAATGGGAGGTAGTAAAGACTGGAGTGAGGACTTACTACCGCACTCCCCACCTCGAAATGGTTTTCAGTTCCAAAGTCTTAACAGAATTGTGTTCGTAGTTTTGACCTGCAGGTGCATATTAATAATGACCAACAAGGTGGAAGACAAGAACCTAAAACTTGAATTAAATTCTCTAAAAATAAATATTTTGACCGAAATTTAGTGGATTTCTGCTATAGCAAACCTCTGACATCTAAATGTTATAATCAGAATCAGTCACATACTGTAAAACCTGAATAATTTGGCAAAGAATATTGACAAATATTGAAAGTGTTTTTAATAGGTTTCTAGTTTTATAAAACTCTTCTCTTTTTCTGTACATATTTTTTATACCATAAGTTAATGGAATGAATTCTGTTTTGAAAAATTCCATATAGATTGTGATAAGTAGTTTTTTAACAATGCCACCTTAGGAAAAGAGTAAAAATGCTTGTAAGGTTCCAATCAAAATTTTCTAGGTGAAAATTTGACTCCTGTGAAGAGAAAATATATATATATATATATATATGACTTCACAGGATCAACTACCCATTTGAAAAATTTTAAAAAATCTCAGAATTTGGGATTGGTTTTTAGTCACTATACTGTTACTCTCTGGATTTGAGAAGGAACGATGTGCAGTTAACTTTATTACCTTATTCTGAAATTATGGGCTGCATATGGAAGCTAGTGTACCATTTTTGGTTCCTGTACCATTTTACTTTACCTAGAGAATGGGAAATACGTAGTAGTCTCACTCACTGTGTTGATGGAGATTGCTTCCGGTTTCTACGTTCCAGTATTTAGTTCAAATTAAACTGCTCTTTTCTGGCAAAGGAACCATCAACCACTTGGGTGTATTAACTTCTGTCTCTAGAACTAGTAATTGGCTTTTTAAAAAAGGGATATATCTCATTTCAAATAGTACAAAATAGGAAAACTGGCCTTAAGATGTGGGAAGTCACAAGTTGATTTTCTTCCTCTACCTTGACATACACATTTATTTTTTCTTCTACAAAATTATGCTGAGGTCCCTTGTAATGATCAAATCTAGTTATAATAAATTCATGGATGGCATTAGTCCCTGGGTTTCACACACGCAAATCTTGTTAGAAGTTAAAAGTATAACCAAAAATAATTATAAAATGACGGGTACAATTTTTAAACATCTAATTTTGATAAAACTGTTTATAAAATGTTGAGGTTCTTGCTCAATGGAAGATTGTCATCAGCATTTTAATGTGTGTATAACTGCAGCATTGAAGCACTGCCTGTAAAGCAAAGAACAGTGTAGTGCAGATCCCCAGATTAAAAGTTATTCTGCCTCACACTCGGAACTTAAAATACTAGAATTTTCTATGTGCTCAACAATATACATTCAAAATCTGCCATCATTTTGTTAAAGATTTTGAGTCTGAAACCATTTAATACCTTATTTATTAATATTGGTGTTCTTTCACATGTTGGATCAAAATTATCAATGTGCATATAGCAACTTGCAGCAGAAAGGGTAAGGACAAGCTTTAGTATGTACAAATTATTCCAACTGCCATCTTATTATGTAATATTTAGAGCTTAGTGAAAATAAAGATGGTAAGATGGTATTTACTTACAAAAAATAAATAAATGGTTAATTTCCATTTCCCTTCCAGAAAGTTAATTGCTTAATTGTAGGAGGAAAAGGGAGCTTTCAGATGCTTTGAAATATATTTTAGCAGTGCTGCTTTTTCAGTTTTGCTTGCACATATTTTGTTTATTTTTGGGTCTGGCAATTTAAAAATGAAATAAAAAACAAATCATATCCATCCATTACTATCTTTGTGATTTGAGTGCTTGAAATTCCCAAGAGTATGTCTGTATAAGTCTTCTATCTGTTTGGCCTCATTTTGGTATACTTGCAGACTTCATTTTGTTTTCTTTCTCTTAATTCTGTTAATTTAACCTCATGGGAGAGAAAACATGACCATTCTTTTATATATTGTACTTCATTCTCCATCCAGTTCACACTCTTAACTGCTTTGGATTCATATATTTGTTTTTGTTAGTGGAATTGCTTCAGTCTACCTACCATGGTAGTAGTCAAGTATAATGCAGATGGAAACAAGTTATTTCTCCAGTAGAATTTCACTCTTCATATTTTTGCTTTGTGTCAACTATATAATCTTAAATTTTTAAGAACTCTGTTTTCCTTTCAGGAATACCTTATTTTACATTTTTAAATTGTATATATTACTAACAGGTCAGGTAAACTTAAATTGATAAATTTTAGTATTGAAAAAGTTGTTAGTAAAAGTTATCCTATTGCTTTGAGTATAATCTTTACTGAAAAAAATCTTAACCAAGTTAAGAATTACTTTAGCCCTTTGTGCCAGCAGATTGATTTCCTAATGGCAAATGACCTCTTTTGCGTTTTATATTTCAATAAAAGTGCTTCCGACTTTATGTTCATGGGAGTCTGAAAATGAAGTTTACCCAAGTAACACAGTGCTTCTTTGTAAGCCATAGTTTTTATATATAAACATTGTTCCCCATTTAAGCAGCTGTTTATTGATCATAGTCCTTATTTTTTTACATTTTATATTCTGCAGAATCTGATTTCCTAAAATGTTAGAGTAATCAAACTTAATAAAAGTACATATTACAATTTAAAAATATCCAACCACTTAAATTTCTGATATACTACACAACAGTATTGGACATGCTTGAGAAATAATTTGATTCAATTTAAATTCATTTGCGTGTTCTAAATAGTTCCCATCCTTTGCATGTCTATGGCTTGCTGCTTACCTTCAGAGGAATTACAAATTTTTGTATACATTTAGAAACTTCTGGTTTTACGTAATAAGGCACATATATGTTATGTAACTCAATTACTATGTTGATTTTATCTATTCTCATTAGCAGCCAACAGTTGACACCATCTTTGGTCAAAAAGAAGCAACTTAATCTAATGATATTTAATAAGATACATTTTTTAATTTTCATTTTCTTTGCTTGAGCTTATTGTAGCTATACCCAGTACAGAGAATTAGGGAAAGTAAAGCTTCATAACAAATGTAATTTAACACTAAAAAAAATTATGTTTAATATATATAAATGTAAACCATAGAATTCAGTGTAATATACAGAAACAATTCTTTCTCTAAAATGATAATGTTTTTTAGAAGTTGTAACTTTTAAAATATATTCAAATATTTTATCCGTACTTTTCTGTAGTCTACTTACTTGTACTCTTATCAAAACTCCAAAGGGAAAATAATGATCAATTGATTTTTTAATTAGAAAAATTACAAAATCCTTCTACCTGGGAAAGTGACATTCCCTTATCAGACAGCATGCTTTCTGGTAAGAGAAAGCTTTTAAGGCGGTAAAACCAAGGTGGTAAACCTCTCTAAACTGGATTCTTACTGATTCCAAACCATTCTATAATTTGATATCTAGACCCCTAATTTGAAATGATCAAATTAAGGAATTTTTTGAATATGATACATGTTACCCTAAATAACAGTCAGTTGTATCGTAAACTTCTTTTGGGGGAGCAGGAGGAAAGTGAGATATAAACTCCATTGCTTCAGGTAGGTATAAATGTAGAAGTCAGTCACATTTTTAGTTTTACATCAAAAGCAACTAACCTCCATTAAATCATAAAATTTGAACTCTCAAGCCCTGTATGGTCTTTCTTAGGGTTTGGAGTTTTTCATTCACATCACCCATTCTGTTGCCTAAGAAGACCATACCTATGATACTATTTTACCAGTTTTTCTGTTTCGGTTCAGAATTGATAATCTATGGCTTTTATTTCATTGCTTAACAATGTTTGTATCCTTTATTCAGCAAATAGTTTACACTGGCCTATTTTGTATCAGTCAAGAGTTTTCTCAGGTAACAGCTTTATTATTATAATATTTTAATAATAGAGGTAGGATTACATAAAAGAAAAAACTAAAATTTTGAAAAAGGACTTTAATTTTACAGATACTGTCTTATGAATAATCTGAACAAACGGAAAATTTGTTTTTATTACTTGTCTACTGTGGTGCAAGGTGCTACTGAACTGAGGTGTATTTGTTGGCTTGCTTTATTATATAAAAAGTGATGAAATTCTTCTTTTTATAGAAAGCGATGAACTCATTAAGGTATAAATTAAATCTTAAATATGAAGGTTATTGATAGTAACTATTTCAGAAAAGTTATAGATAACATGCATTTTTCTTTTAAGCATATTTTATTACAAAATTATTTTACAAATTAAAATTTTTCCTACTAAGAGGAAAGCCAAACATTATGTACTAGGTACTTACTAGAAATTTTACAGTGCATTTATTTATGTTCTTTTTCTAAATTTGTAAACTGAACACATATTAAATCTACTTTATATGACAAAACAATTTTAATAATTATATTTTTACTAATGGATTAAAAGATTGGGATGATATTACAGTTTTATTTTTAGGTAGATCTGATCTCTTTGGATTGAGGCTTCAATTAAAAGCCTGATTTTTAAAAAAAATTTCTAGAACTCTCTTTAAAAAGTTAGAAGAACCCCTACAGTTGTAAAAACTAATTTTACTATTTTGAAATATTTTAAGGGCTTATCCCTGGATAAAGAAACCAAATAAGTATTATCTGTTACTGTCAGTTTTTTATTTCACAGTACATATTGATAATAAATGACATTTTAAAAGAAAAAAGCTGTCATAATTGCTACACGAGATGTTTAATAGGGAAACTAACGTAAATTATGCCTTGTGTTCAGATTATATATCAATTAAATCAAGATATAGGTAAAGGTTTAGCTTCTGTCTTATGGGTACTACATGTGGTAGCTAGGTAGTACATAATTTCTATTTAAGCCCATTGTTTTTGCATGTAGTCACCATTTTTTAATGTGTCAGTTTTTTTCTCTTTATAGATTAGTATCTCAAAGTAACCATCTCATACCAACTCAAAATACCATCTGGTCTCCAAGCTTGTTATGTGAAAATTTTTTGTCAGTGTTTTCCATTGTAAGTGTTTTATGATGAGCTACACCTGAGATACACATTTTCTTTCTTTCTTTTTTTTTATTTACTTCTATATACAGGCTGGCTTAGCAGGAGCTCCAGCCCGTGCTGTATCAGCTGTAAAGAATATGAACCTTCCTGAGATCCCAAGAAATATTAACATTGGTGACATCAGTATAAAAGTGCCAAACCTGCCCTCTTTTAAATAAAATATTAAAAAGGCCACTCCGAGGTAAAATCCAGGGGGATAAGTCATCTAAGTTTACCATACAGTTGTTTACCAAAACTAGAGGAGGGGAGTCATTAATTTTTGCTCTTGGATTTAAGTCATGGTACTGTATAGAAGTTGTGTAAAATCAGTATGAGACTTCAATGTTGATTTTCTTGCTCAGTGATTTTAAAGAAATTGTATCGTTCCAGTGTGATTTTTTGTTGTTGTTTTCTAAACTTCATTCCTATGCCCATCCAAGGCATGCCTCTATGTATTGGCTATCACAGTGTTTCAAAAGTGAGGTATTTCTTTAATTATGTACAACCCAAAATGTTGGTGTTTTGTATGGATCATAAGTACATCATTCCTTAATTCTTTCTGCTATTTGTCACAATTGTTATTTAAGAACCAAGTATGTATTGCATGAAAACATGTTGACCTTTTCCTCTTAGTTTAAATAAACTCCAAGGTAACTGGATTTCTAAAGCACCTTTCTGTTTGCCTGATATCTACCTTAGCAATAATTTTTTTTACAACCCTTTGACTCAAAAAAGTAAATAAAGGTATATTTTATCACTGTTAAACAGCTGTTAATGTTGATTTATTTAATACATATTAATATTTTTGACATTTAGAAAGTCACTGAATTATTCTGCAGCTCAATTATTTCACAAATCAGTAATAGTGTACTTCTAGCTGGCCATGGTGGCACGTGCCTATAATCCCAACACTGGATGGGCTAAGGCAGGAGGATCCCTGTGAGTTTAAGGCCACCCTGGGCCTCATAGTGAGTTCAAGGCCAGTCTGGAGGACATAGTGAGGCATCAAATGTGGGGGAAGAGTAGTGTATCTCATGGCATATTTATTGTGTAGCGTGAGGTCTGCCATGAGAATAAACAAATTTTCTCTAATATGTATATTAAGAAAATTGATTTTTTTTATACAAATGGCTTTAAGACTTGCATCTCATTTCTTTTTGCCTATATGATGAAAAATAATTTTAGCAAATATCTTTTAGGGGTTTTTTTGTCTTTTGAGACAGGATCCCATTGTGCAGTTCAGGCATGCCTTAAGCTCACTTTGTAGCCCAGACTGGCCTCAAACTCGCAAGGATCCTCCTGCCTCAGCCTCCTGAGGGCTGGGATTACAGGCATGTGCCACCATGCCCAACTAATTTTAGCAAATATTGATTTGATTTTGAACACAAAATCTTTGGGACTCCACTTGAGTTTCCCACCCCAAAATCAAAGCTGAAGTAATTTAAATTCTGATACATATTTTCTAGTAATTAGCCTACTGTCTTAGTTACTGATTCTCATTAGTGAGATAAAATACTCAACACCGAGAGTTGAAAGATGAAAAGTTTATTTACAGAGGTTTCCATCCACAGTTTGCTGACTTCGAGGCAGGGTGACATGGCAGAGGGACCTGGAAGAGCAAAAGATGGCAACAGCATTAAGCAACAATCAAGGATGAATGCTGCTTCTCCTATTTTATCCAGCACTCACACCCGTAATCCTAGCATTGCACCATGAACGGATCCCAGCGTCGGTGGCATTTTTGATCCCAGCAGCACACACCCTAGCCCAGGCACATCAGAAAAGCCCCACCCATGACCTCATGAGGCCTCTGTCTTGGTTACTTTTCTCTCCTTGCTGAGACAAAATATCCAGTGCCCAAAATTAAGGAAGGAAAGATTTATTTAGCTTATAGTTTGTTGACGTTTCAGTCCATACTCGGCTGGCTCCAAGACAGTGTGGCACATGGCAGAGGGCAACAGTTCATAGCTGCAGAAGACAGTAAAGGCAACAAAAGCAAAAGGGAGGAGTGACAGCTGGAAGAGCAAGCCTCTTTCCCTCGCTTACATTGTATGCAAACTACCCACCCCAGGGCAAGTGTAGCACTCATATTCATAATTCCAACATTGGACCATGAATCAATCATAACTCTAGAAGCCCACCCCATGACTGCATGAGGCTTTGAGGGGACACCCAGACACAAACCATAACATTCCAACCCTGACCCCCAAAAACTCATGTACATCCTTTTATGCAAAAGGCATTTTAGTCCATTTGCAAGAATTGCCAGAGGCCTAACAGTTTTAGCATTGCTCAAAAGTCCAAGTACCAAGTTCATTCCAAGATGTAAGGCAAACTCTTAGCCGTGGGCACCTGTACAAATGAAAAGTTAAACACTTCAACATTCAATGGCACAAAATAAACATTATCATTTCAAAAAGTACAAGTGGAGATACAAAGGATTGGGACCAAAGCAAGTCCAACATCCAGAAAGGCTAACATTAAGTCCTGTAATTCCACATCCAACATTTGAAGCAATCAGTGGCATGTTGTGAGCTCCACAGGGCTTGTGTGACTCCACTCCTATGGCACTTCTGGTGGTTACAGCTTCCACGGCTTTTCTCTTAGGCCTGCTTTGCTCCCTCCTTGCAGCTTTCCTCAGATGATCCACGGTCTTGGCTTTCCCAAACTTGTGAGGTCTCCACTGAACCTCTGGCTTCACACTCACAGCTTCACACACTACCCTCTCGGGCACACTGCCTGGCCTCCCAGGCCTTCTGAAATCGAGGTGGAAGCCTTTTTAACTTCAGAACTCTTACATTCTGTATGCACCTAAAACCACTGCCATGTGGAAGATGTCAAGGTCTGCTGCCACCTGGAGCAGTAGCCAAACTCTCCCCTCTCTCGGCCATAGGAGTTAAGTGCCAAGATTGCTGGGCACTCTGAATCCAATGCTGAGGAGCAAATTCTCTATGCTGCCTCCATTCTGGAACCTGGTGCTCTACAGCTTCTCAAAGCAAGGTCTTTATCTTTGCAGTTTTGATGCTGCAAAGAGTGGAGATTTGCTGCTTCTTGTGATGCCCTCAGGCCATCTTTTCAATTCTCTTGTTCCTTCTCAGCAGTGAAGATCTCCTCAGCCATATCTTTGCAGTCCACTGCTTTACTGGAGCTTGCTTTCTGGCCAAACGTTTTAAATCATCCTGCTGGGCTCTTTGCTCTTAATTCTCAATATAAATCTGGTTAAAAGCCCCCAGGAACAGCCATGCCATTGTCTCAGTGTTCAACTGCCTTGATATTCTGCCGGATTAATTAGTCCACCACCCTTAATCTGAGTCTCAGGCAAAGTGTCTGGACACAAGCAAAGTGCAGACAAACTTTCTGCCAAGCCATAACATACATTGTCTGGAGTCCAGCACCCAATGGAGTCCTTCCCAGCAGAAACCTCCCAAACCAGGTCTTTACTGGCAGAATTTCTACTAGGCTTTGGTCTTCTGAGCTCTGACCAGAATCTCCTAAACAGAACAGCCAAAGGTGTTCCAGCTCTGGTCTTTCAAGTGACATCTCTGAACCTTTCCAAACTTTTTCCACAAGCCATTTCCAAAGGCTTTTGAACCACATGGTCATATATAGTCACAGCAACAACCCCCCTCCTGGTACCAAATTCTGTCTTAGTTACATTTGTTGCTGAGACAAAATACCCAATGCCCAAAATTAAGAAGGAAAGATATATTTAGCTTACAGTTAGTGGAGGTTTCAGTCCATACTGGGCTGGCTCTAACGCAGAGTGGCACATGACAGGGCAACAGTTCATGGTGACAGAAGATGGCAAAGGCAACAAGAGCAAAAGGGAGGAGTGTTAGCTGAAAGAGCAAGCCTCTTTCCCTCTCTTACATTGTATGCAAACTACCCACTGCAGGGCAAGTGTAGCACTCACATCCATAATTCCAACATTGGACCATGAATCAGTCATAACTCTAGAAGCCCACCACATGGCTGCATGAGGCTTTGGGGAGACATTTAGACACAAACCATAACACCTTGGGAGGGCTCTAGATACAAACCATAATACCCATATTTCCCTATTTGGTGTTATCAGTAACTGAGTAGGTTTCCTTTTCCAATTAGAACATGGTTTTCCTTGGGTTCTGGGAGCCCTCCTTCCCCAAATGTTCTCTTTGAAACACTTCTTAGGTTTATAGCATATATGACTTTCACTTCAAAAATTCTGGGGTGTTCTTTAAGTAAAATAAATCAAACTCTCTTGAAATAACAGGAAATTCAGTCTGATTTGTGAGACTTCATCAGCTCAGATTTATATAGAAGTACGGGTGGAGCATACACAAAGTAGAATATTCAGGGAGGTCTGTTCATTGGTCACTGGACAGGTGTTTAGGGTCTTCTGTGCCAGGTGAACAAGTAAATCCCTGTCCTCGTACATACAGTAACACTCAATGCCTGACAACATCCCCCTCCTTTCCTTTTTCCCTTTATTTATGGGAAGGTTGAGTGTTAGTTTGGTAGGGATATACCAGAATTGGTAAAACCTTTGGCCAGGCCATACTTAAACTCAAAAGCAATCAAAAAGGTTTCATCACACATTTTATCAAGCGCAGTATCTAACCAACCAAGTAACTACTCCTTTCTTGAGCTTTGTTTTTCTTCCCTCACACACTTCCTTAGGAAAATGTACTGAGCATCAGCTATGTGCAAGGTATTGTTCTAGGTACACAGAGCATAAAGTTAGGGGAGAAAAACAAAGAGTATGTGCCGAGGATGGTAAGTGCTGTGGGAAAAAATTAAGCTGAGTGAAAGGAATAGCAAGTAGCTGGGTAAATTGCACTGACCCTATGCTGTATGGATGGGTGGGAGAAGGCATCTCCAGTGAAGTAGCACTAACAGAAATCAGAAGGAAGTGAGGAAAGACTCATGGAAATTTGTGAGGCAAGAGTAACCTAATAAGAGGGGCCCCACACAAGGACATGCACGCAGCAAGTAGCCAGTAAGAGTATGGGCAAGACGGAGTAACTAACACCCTTCTTGTCCCTCTCATGGTGATTACTCAGGAGTGGTACACAGTAAGGTTTATTAACTTTAAACTTTGGAGTATTTTGGAAAACAGGAGAGAAACTCCCAGTTAAACGTAGATAATCAAATCTATATTAGTGCTCTTTCAAACCTCACTAAAATGACAAACTTAAAAAATGACATCTACCGAAAGAGGCAGTAAGCATCAAGGTAGTTACAGGTACAAACTGTGGGAAGCAGGGAAGCTGGCGAATGAATGCTATGGCACTAAACAAACGAGCTGAAATTGAGTTGGGACTAGAAAGCTCTTGGAAGGGTGAACCCCAAAAGATTCCATGAATTGGAATAATGGAGTGAAAGTGCAATTGTGAGTAAGTCGGTATAGAACCAGTGGCTGCTCATATCCCCTTTAGGGTCCATAAACCTTAGCTATGGCTACTCATTTTCCCTGAGGACAGCTGAGACACAAAGATTACCATAAAGAGCATTTTCTGAGTGGTAGGACCTCAACCCACTTTTCTCCTCAGCTCCTCATCGTTGATAATTAGGCTTATACCTCCTAATGCTCTATCCTCAGTCAGGAGACTGTAGCCTGTTCTTCCTACAGAAATTGGCGAGAGAAAAGAGCTTTGTATCAAACCCTAATAAAAGCCCTTCTGTTGAATAGCTTCTTTTGTGCTCCCAAGAGCTGTTGGATTTTTGCACATGAGCAGATGGCTTGAAATTAAGCATTTACAAAGAAGTACTAAAATGAATGGTAGAGACCTAAACATCATAAATAGGGAAAATACTTAGAAACTTAAAAGTCATCGTTTTCTGAGACATGCTAGACACCACTGTGTAGCCCTTCAGAGTTTTCTCTTAGGCTACCACCTATTCCAGCCACTGTGGTAGCAGCCAATCTTTTTCTTGGAAATGGGATCTGGCTATATAATCCCGGCTGCCCTTGAACTCACTACGTATGGCCTTGAACTTGCGGAAGTCCTTCCACCTCAGCCTCCCAAGTGCTGACATTACAGGCACGTACCGTACCACACCCAGCAGAAGCCAGTCATTCTTGGTAACCTTCAGTGACCTACAACAGGATGTAGGTTCCATCCCTGGCTGTACCCTCCTCCCTGCCGCAAGACTTCTTTGCCACTACAGCTGGACCAAAGCAGGAACCCCCTGGCCCTGGTTATGTTGTAGATCTGAAATGTCCCCCAAGAGTAAAAGACATTTATTTCTTACAGCTCTGGAGGCTTGAAGTCCAAGGTCAAGCCCCACAGAAGGGTAAGGGTCCATCTCCCCACAGAAGGTACCTTCTTGCTGTGTCCTCTCAGGGAAGTCAAGCTTGTATAAAGAGCCTCTTACATGAAGAAGCATAATCTTATTCGTGAGGGGTCTGCCTTCAGGATCCATTTACCTCATAAAGGCTCCACCTCTTAATATTAATTGCATGGAGGTTTAGGTTTCAGCTAGGAAGGGGGAAACACATTCAGAACATAGCAACAAAGTACTTCATTGTGATTCTAAAATAGCTAAACTCAGAACTACAAATTGGTGCCTGAGCAGAGACCAGAGAATGAAAAGTATCTTCAAGACTACAGAAAGGGAACTAAGTTAGTGCTCAGTGGACCGGAGAAGAGTCAACGGGTAGGTAAGCCCGGTCTCTGGGATAGTTCATCAGAGAAATTTGCTATGGGAAATTTTCTGTCTCAAAAAGAATATGAACCAGAGCAAGAAATCTTACAGAAGGTAAGAAGTAAAAAAGGCAAAGACAGCTCCAATTCTGAATCGAATAATACTTCACCCGAAGAAACTCAATCACCTCAGGGACAGGGACCAATTACAGAGGAGGAAGGAAGGTATGGATCTTTTGGACCTAATACTGATTATAAGAAGAAGAAATTAGGTTTTCCTCTGCATCCTTCTTTGCTCAAGTGTGTCTGGTACAGCCCTCAGCCCCGATATATGATTCTTTGGTCTCTCAAGAATATCTGGTATAGCCCTCAGCTCCAATATATGAAAAGTCTAATCCGTTTGGGGATCCACCTCAGTTAAGTGTTCAAAGATCATTACATATGACTACAGTCATGAAGGCTTTTGCCCAAGCCAAACAGGAAAGAGATTTGGATGCTTGTAAGGCTTTTGCTATGTACCCAGTTACAGTTATTGATCTACCAGGAGATCTGTAAATCTCCAAGGTTATGTTCAGAATAATCATGCTCCATCATCTTTTTAAACTATTAAAGAACTGAAGCAGGCTTGTGTTTTGTATGGAGTGAACTCATACTTTTGGGTTGATTTTGGGACCCACTCATTACATATAAAGAACTACAAATTGAAAGGGATAGAAGTCACAGTTAGGAACAGGAATCAGTATTTGCAGTAGAAAGACAAAGAGAAATTACTTCAAAATTCTGACGAGGAAAACAACTTCATCATGGAATTTTCTACCAACCAAATTTTTAGTCATGTGAGATTATAATAAATGTTTTCATACATGAAAAGTTTCAAAAATGTTTCTCATGCCTTCTTTTTTCAGAAAGCTCCTGAAAGATGTGCACCTCCAAAATAAAGACAAGAGATGTGGGACCTTTCTAGCGAAAGATATAGCCCAGGGGGAGAGATGAGGGAAACTCACAGGATGTGGGTAAATCTCAGAACCATAATTTTACATCAGACCTAAAGGACAATTAGCTTAGATCAAAATAGGAAAATGGAGAGTTCAAGGAAAAATGTCTTAACACAAAAACATGTGGAAATTATAGTTAAGATTAAATAAACTATGACTTAGACTGATTCTTTTATGTTTATTAAAACTATTTTTATATTAATGGAATGTGTTTACCTGTACATATCTTTGATGATCTACATAATAAAATCAAGATGAGAGGAACTCCTCAAATATTCATTTTAAGACAGCTATGTGTATAGAATGTCAGAGTAAAAGAACTAGATAATAGCTGTTAGGGTGTTACTCCACAGTCTTAAATTTATGGAAGGACCATTTCTTGACAAAGTATACAGCAAGGTTTTAAAATTTTTTATGGATTTACAGCCATTTGGTATAATTTAAACGTGAGAATTGATAGACATACTGAGTACAAAAGTTAGCAAGAAAAACAGTGTGCAGAGAATAGAAATATGCCAGGCGTGGTGGCACACCCCTGTAATTCCCACACTCAGGAGGCTGAGGCCAGAGGATTGTTGCAAGTTCAAGACCAGCCTGGGGTACAAGGTGAGCTCAAGTCCAGCCTGAACTGCATAGTGAGACTATTTCAAAAGGACAAAAAAAAAAAAAAAAAAAAAGAAAGAAATAGGCAAGTCATAGAAACCTAAATTTCAGTAGTCAATACACACAAAGGCTTAATCTCATTAGCTATCAGGAATGTATGTTAAAAGAATAGATTTAATTTTTTTTCTCTGTTGGCAAAAATTAGAAGAGGTGCATATAGTGCTAGAGATGATTTGGGGAAATGGGAACCTTCATATATTTATAGTATGAATATAATTTACTATGACATTTTAAAAAAATATGCCAAGTTCTGTGAAAATTCTTTTTTAAAAATGAAAAGTACCCATATTGCACATACCTCATGGCCCCCCTTGAGAATCTATTCATGCAGCATTCCTTTTGCAGAGCAGGAAAATAATACATGAAATACAGTAATTTCCACCTGTAAGGAAATGTCTGAGTAAATTACAGTAACTGCTAAACTAGTTATAGTAGCAAAAGACTAGAATGACTTCAATGTTTATCAGAAGGATTAACTGAAAAACCTCAAGATATATCCATGCTATAGAATCCTATATAATTTCATATATATTGAATATATGAATATTAAATGTATGTAATAATTATATGAAATTATTATAACATTAAAGAGGCTGAAAAACTTTGTAGATCTATAGAGTGAACCAGTAAGCTAAAGATCCAAGATTGCTGATCATGTAATTCTAAGCAAACTCCAGCTAGACCCAGTTTTAGTTCTTATGCTCAGGCAGGAAAAAGCAAGTTCCTCAGTTCAAAGGCATTGAAGCTCCCATTGTGCTGGGAGCTAGCCTTTTTGTGGTGTCCAGACTTTCAACTCAAGGAGACTACTTTTGTTCAGTCTACCAATTAAAATATTAATCTTATCCCAAAACAGCTTCACAGCAAAACTCAGAATGTTTGACCAAACATCTCCTTACTCTATGGCACAAATTGACACATAACATTAACTATCATGGCACACTATCAATTATCTAAGAAAAAGGAATAATGAGAGTGTGTGCCTATTTATTTGTATTTTTTAAATGAAAATATCAACATACACATTGAGCTGCTCACTCCACAAAAGTCAAGGAATAAAGCTGTAGAATAAAGGAGAAAGGTAGGAGAGGTTTTACTGGAAGTAAGGAGATTAGGCCCTGGATTTCAAGGTTGGTCCCAAGTGGGTGTCCATGTGGCTCCTTGATCTGTACCTAATTATGGACATGAAAAGCTCAGGAATTGTTCAGTTATTTCATGGCTACCTAACACAGCTGTTTCTGTAGAGAACTGGCTTCTAACCCATTTCTTAAACAGGTAGAGTTTAAAGGAAGCAGAGATTGTAGAGGAAAAGAAACTAGTTATTTTGTATTCAAATTCCTCAAGACCAAGGGGCTTAGCTACAATTTCCCAGAAGGGACTGGGCTGCCTCCATATTGCTTGAGGATGTTCATTCTTGCCCGAGGCCTAGCTCACTGTCTATTCCTAGTTTAATTATTAATATAGCTGGTCACCTCACTCTGTATCAGACCATTCCCCCAGCCAGCTGCCTTACTCATAAACTAGGTAATCTGCTTTCTATAGAAGGATAAGCCATGCATGTTTTAAATGTATATAGTGAGAGAAAAGAATCAAAGTTGAAGATTAGGGATAGAAGCTAAAGTCTGCATTAACTTATTTTGGAACCATTTTAATTACATAATTAGTAAATAAAATTAAATTTTCAGAGTAATCCTTAAAAATTAAAAAAAAAAGCAAATGAACTGAACTATGTAATGAGTTGGTAGCATGATCACCAGAGGGCAGGTATTTCACATTACTTTAAATTAGTTGATTGTACAGCAATAGAGACAAAAAGACGCGACCCCCCCCCATCCCCGCAATTGTTTTCAGTAATCACGTTTGTGGTACTTTTATTCTGAGACTGTGTATGTGAGTTGTGAGGTAAAGCAAAAAAGGTATGTGGATGTGTCTAGTAGATGTTACAGCACATAACCATCACAACTTAGACCATCAGTTCCTGAGCAGCTGGCTGTGAGCACTCAGCTGATTTGCTCTCTGAAAACTGCGATCAGTAGTTCACCCAAAGTCATGTCTCTTTTCCAAAGACTTTCTGTATGCAAACCATAAAACTCCAGCTACCTTGGCTAAGGCAAGACAGCTCTGAAAGTATATGTTAGCTCCAGTGCTACCCATAGTATTAGTTGAGGCCATACTTATGACTGCATTGTAATTTCATTCTGTGTCGGCCTGAGACAGGAGATTAGGGTGTGGCAGAACTGGGTGAGGAAATGAGAGTGGCCTGTTATATAATTACAAAATCCCTGGATGCAGGGAGAGAACAGTTCTCAAAGACCTGTAAATGGACTTCTCAGGAGAACTCAAGAAAGTTTTCAATGGCCTAGGCCTGCTATCAGCTTGAGGTGTAGGATCCTAGCCCTGCATCTCAGGACCCATACGTAGAAATTCTCAGGGTTTTCTCAAGATTCAGACAGTGTAAAAGGACATAGATGCCAAGAAGAGCTTGCTCTTGTGGCTTTCTTCATAGTAACCCATGCGGCTTCCTCCGGGATGTTCTTTTGCTTTTTCCTCTTCTCCTTGGCCGGAGTTCACTCTGCAGAGTCAGTTTCTCCCTCATTCTTCACTTTTATTTTTCAAGTAAATTTTTCCACTGATTTTTGCTTTTTTCACTCAGTTCTTTGCTCTAGATGAAGAAGAACCTAGAATCCAACTCCGAAAGGAGAGGTGGACAACCCAGCACCCCGTAATGTGTAACTGGTGAGCCACTTTCAGAAGGAATTAGTCTATAACATTTTGGCATAGCCAAGAGATTTCAATAATGGCCAAAATAAACCTGGGGGATCTGAAAAAGTATCTGTAGGCCTGGATACTGAGGGTTCTGGGTCAAGGAAAAAAGGAACTGAAGTTTGACAAGAGTTCTTGGATAAGCACTCTCCAAAAAAAAATTAACACTTTGGAAGACTGCTGACATACAGCTAGGGTAGTCTTGGAAGTTTGGAGGAAATCTGAGTCACTTAGCTTGGTTCAGCTAAGTGAACTATAACCAAGAAGGCATAAAGGATCAAGAATCTCAGAGAAGTATGTATGCTAGAAAGCATGTGCTACATAGGGCCGGAGGACCCAGTGGTAGCTCCATTTGCCAGAGTAATAGGAAATGTGCTACTTAAAGGAACCCTAGCATGACAGGCATGGTGGTGCATGCCTGCAATGCCAGCACTCAGAAGCCAGGAGCAAAGTGGGTAAATTAAAGAACTGCAAGGTCAGAGTGATAGGCAGTGAGTTATGAAGATGGTTAATGGAACATTCCTCTTCAAGAGGTGCAAAATAGATGGTCAGCCAGTAAGGGCATTGCTCGTTCTATACAATTAAAGCAGATCAAGAATGGATGGTCCAAAGGCTGAAAGAAGCTACCACAATAAAAAATCGGGGATCCCTGTCAATTTCTTTTTCTCCACCAGTTTGTAGGCCCAGAACTAATCAACTGACAAAAAGTTGAATCTCTGAAAGGAAGGTCTGCAATACCGCAGAAAATTGATGATTTTTCTTATTGTTTCTCAAAAGCAATGCACTTAGGTAACTAAACATGAGGAGATGGAAAATACCCAATATTTTGATTACTGGACATTTTTCAGGTTACCCAAGGGACCAAACATTATCATGCCCACTCCCCCACTACAGAGGAGAACATCTGGAACCTAAATAATAAATTGGGCCCAGCCCAGATCTAATTCATAATGAGTCCATTGGATTCACAGATCTATCTTGTGGTCATTTTCCCCACCCTTAAATATATCTAATTTGTATGGACACAGTGTTTGAAAAATTATGATAGTGACCCATAAGATGAGCTACCATAGACAGAAAGACTAATTGGAATCTTTAAAACTGCCTCCACTTCTTAGCCAGAGTATTATCAGCAGCAATACTGCAATCTGGGGGGAAGGGTATAGATCAAAGATCTAAGGATTCAGAAATAGCGGTCTCCATAGTGTCCCTCTTTGACAAGTCTGTGCCCTGTAGATGGATTCTGCAGGATGACGTGGGCTGCTATAGACTGGACCAATTTGCAGCCCCAATTATAGCTGCTATGCCAGATGTGCAGCTCTTTGTTAGAAGAAATTCATAGGCCTCCTGTAGATGGTATGTGACCATTGATCTGGTAAATGCCTGTTTTCCATCCTTGTTAGAGAGGATTAGAAAGATCACATTCACTTTGGGTACATAGCAGTTCACTATAAATGTGAATTCATCTGCCCCAGGTCATTGTACAGGCAGAAAGGATGTGGATCTTCTGAACGTAGTAATACATTGGTCCATATATTGATAACATTATATGGTATGGATTGGGTGAGCAAGAATTGCAAACTTTATTGCAGACTTTAGTAAGGTACGTACCTTCCATGGTTGAGAGATAAACCTTGTGAAGATTTGGGGTTTTGCCATATCAGTAATTTTTTATATAAAATGGTTGGTTCATTCAGTTGAAATACATAAACTGAACATTCAAACATCTTAAAATAGAACTTTAGAAGCAAAAGTTTAACATTCAAACATGAGTATAGTTTACAGAGAACACCCAGAATGGGAATTTTGTTGTCTAATCCAGAGTATTGATAAAGGCCATTTAATTGAGAATAAAATGTTTAACCAGCAGTTCTATTCTGGCTAACATGTTAGTTCTGAACATTATTCCACACCTGAGAAGAAATTACTAGATAAGTATTCTCTTAGGCTAACAACAAGACTTGGCCTATCACTCAGAGGGGATAATTTAAGTATGTAAGTGATAAAACAGAATTAAACTGTTCCTTAGAGACAAAAGTAAAAATGTGTCCATTATAATAATCTTAGCCCCTGGAAGAATTCAATTTTCAGTGGTTTTTTTTTTTGTATCCACTTTAAGAAACAAAATCAAAGAAAAACACCCCCAAGTGAGGTTTTTGTGGAGTCTGTATTTGCATCTTTCAAGTTCAAACGACAAATGCTCTATGTCTTGCATGTATAACACTGCTAGAAAGAATGTCACCAAGTCACTGATTTCCACACCTCATAGAAGGATGATTTTTAGCTTTAATATTTGAGATTTACTAGAGATAGCCTATATTTGAGTATGTATGTCTGTTAAGCCACACAAAGAAAATCATAAATATTTCCAAAGTGTTCTGTTCAGAAACTGCTTCTCCTTCTGTTTGTCAGATAGTTGTACAATAGGTTGACTAATGCACATATATGTAAAAACCTGAAAATTGGCTCATGCAAGCATTTTGAATAGATACTCCTGTGGAACAGTATTTACAATTATCAGTAAACTTTTAAGAACCCAGTGATCTATAAGAATAATATTGCACTTCATTAATTTCTTAACTCAGGCAAGACTGTGGTTGGTAGGGCTTTTGAATTTGGAGAGCAGTATATTTCATGCTAGAAGCACTATTTCAACTCATTGATACAAATAGCTCCTTACCTTGAGTGAGCCCAGAGCAGAAAAGCCCTCCGTAGCAGGTTCAGGCTACAAAGGAAAAATGGTTTTTCCTCTTGCCCCATACTACCAGGCTTAGCCAATGATGTGAGAGCTATCAGTGGTGGAAAAAGGTACTGTGTGGTGTTTATGAGCACATCCCAGATAGAAAGTAACAGGGTAGGCCCTTTTGGAGTTTGTAACCAAGACAGGCCGCCTATATTGGGACCTTTTAAAAAATAGTTCCTTGAGTTGCTGGCCCCTGATTGATACAAGTGTCATGGATCTAGAACTAAGATCTCAAACCCACAAAATCATGAGGTTAGGCAGACTCAGAAATGATCTGTAATAAGATGGAAATGATACATAGGATTAGATGGAGCCAGAGAGCATAAGTAAGCTCCACCAGCCAATTTCACTCCCAACTGTTGACCAAGGCCTCTGCTTCAGTTCCTGGATAAGACAGTGGTGAGAGAAACCCTTCCAACAGGCAAAGCTTTCAATGTCCATATTAATGTCCATCAAGGGTATGTGTATGCATGAGTATAAGTGATGGTTAACTTTCGTTATTGACTGAATCAGGGCATGGCTAGAGAGTTGATAGATGATGTGTCTGTGATAGACTTTCAGAAGACTGGTGAGAGGGAAGATATGACCTTCACAAGGGCAGGCAATGTCCAACTGACTGAGATCCTGGATGAAACAATTAAATCGCTGAATATATCCAGAAGAATGGGGAAAATCTCTGTCTACATCTTCTTTCTGGAGTGGGGCACATTCTCCCTTGGGCATGAGACTGTGGGTTCTTTAGCCCTTGAACTCCAGAACTTCTGCCAGTGACCCCTGGGTTCTCAGACTTTTGACCTTAGATTGAAAGTTACATCATTGGCTCTCCTGGTTCTGAGACTTTAGACTTAGAATGAGCCACATAACAACATTACAAATATCCTAAGGTTTCAAGCTTCTAGATGACCATCATAGAACTTTTCTACCTCTGTGATTATAGGAATATATAATTATATATTATATATTCTCTGGGGAATCCTGAATTATAAAGTGTGAAAATAACAATGGTCCAAAGTAAGACTATGTACAGACTCTTAGACAAAGACTAATTACCTAGCTAGTTATTCAAAGGATTTAAAGTTCAGAAACATGAGGATTGGGGAAGAAGTATGCAGGTGGACATATGGGACTAGCATGTAAATATGTGTAATTTTTATTGTACTTTTTAATCATGTTACTTATCAGAGCCTTTGAACTTTCTCCAGTGACTCCTGAGTTCACTCATGGAAGAAGCAGTATGCAATTGGAGAGGCAGCACCGTTCATTAAAGTGCTAATCTGCCTTTGTCACCAACCACTGTAGGGCTGGCACAATGGGAAATTGAGTGGAGAGACCATAGAATCAGGGATAAAGACACACGGGCCTAATAGTGTGGTCTCCTACTTACCCAGGCTGCTCTAACTTCTGTCAGACATCCCAGATACCAATGACAGACCAAGACAAATCCCCAGACCGAGAGAGTGGTGGAGTGGCCTTTTAATGGCACATCTGAGCACCAAATGTGAACATGATAACCCTACAAAGGAGAAGCAGTATTCTCAAGGTTGTAATATACACCCTAAATCAATAGCCATTATATGGTACTGTGTCTACAACAGGTAAGCTGCATAGGGCCAGGCACTAAGTGGTGAAAATAAGACTAGCCTCAGGTAAATTACTTAAAACAACCCACTTGGGGTATTTTTACTTCTGGTCCTCATAACTTTAGGATCTAGGAGTACTGAGGTTTTGTGTCCCAAAGGAAATGCGTGCCTCTTCCCAAGGCACAAGTACCCAGTAGTGATGTTTGTTTTTAGGGAATTGATACAGGCATACAACATCTTGATATTTTCAGTCCTCTTACCTTTCTCCCTGTCTCCCTCTCTCCCTATCGTCTCTCCTTTATTTTATTCATTTACTTGTTTATACAGATATTTTAGGGTCTTAATGAAGCTTTACTCCATTGTGGCTGTGATTTCCACTGGATGAGCCATGATAGCTATCCTTCATGGCACTCTGAACAAGATTTCTTTTCCTGGTCAGACTTTAGTTACCTGTAAATAATGCTGCACAAGGATGCCTTTCTTTGCCTACCAGTCTCTTGATAATGAGACCTATAGATTTTTATAGGCACCTATAGATTTTTGAAATTAATGCACACCTAATAATCCCATATTCACTGAGCTTGGCTAATAATATCCCTTAGTTATTGTGAGCTGATCAGGTCCACAATCTCCTAAACAAGTGTACAGTGAAGGCTAAATATAAAGAGGTGAATGGAATGATTTCAGGGCTCCAGAAGGATCAAAATCCTCTCACAGAATTTGAGATTCCCTCAGGGCTTAAACCAACACCTTCTTCGGGCAGAACCACTGAAGGACCTCTCCAAGTAAGGTGTTAAGTTAATCCACCCAGGAGTGAGATGCCTGAGGCTACAGTCTTTACCTACTTGAAGTTGGGTCCAGGTGTCCTTGGCTGTGATCTTGTCTTACCCTTCAAGGCTTCTGGCTTCATTACCATTAGAGGCCTTAGTAGAAATTAGTGACTCACAGAAGTTTCCTTACTATGAGTCCACCGCCCATCTCCAGATAAAGAGCCTAGGCCTTGGACAGACTCACAAGTAAACATGAAGAGCCAACTGGTTAATTTCAATCCTGCTCAGGGCTGCTTCATAATGGTGTCCATCACATGGTGGCACATGCCTATAATCTCAGCACTCAGGACGCAGAAGGATTGCAGAGTTTAAGGTAAGGCTAGGCTACATAGTGAGTTCAAAGATAGCCTGAACCACATACAAAGACCCTGTCTCAAAAAAAAAAAAAAGAATCTCACATTCAATGAGGATTGATGGAATGGTCTCTAGAGTCTAGTCTCCAAATATCTAGTCTCCAATCCTAGCATAGTCCCTTACTAAGATCAACGATCTCCCTAAACTTTAGTTTCCTCATCTGTAAGTGGGAATGCCAATGGTACTTATAGAATGACTGATGATTATATGAATTAGTTCATATTAGCACAGAGCTAACAACAAGGTCAGTAGCATTCAACAAACTGTTAATTTTTTGTAGCTTTTTGTTCTGTTTTCTTATTACTTATGTACCTTTACTTCAGGAGAAAGTCCATACAAATACAAAAGCAAACTGACTGGCTAGTAAAGGTTTTACACTTTCAAGCATGTTCTGTTTGGGATATGTCCTTCTGGAAACTTCTTTTTTTTTTTTTTGGTGGTACTGGGGATCGAACTCAGGACCCTGCGCTTGCTAGGCAGGCGCTTATTCCACTGAGCTTTTTCCCCAGCCCCTTCTGGAAACTTCTTCAGACACCTTCCTAAACTGTTCCTGCTCCTGAATGTTTGTTTGCTAAGACCCTCCTCCAACACTCCAGCCACCCTGAAGGCTGAGGAAGGCTGTGTTGCACATTGCAACATAGAATAAGATCACAGTACTTTCCACAGCCAAGCTATTTTAGTATCAGGAGGAAGAAATTCCAATTAATACATTCAAAACTCTGTAGTTTCTTCCACTTTCTGGAGATTATTTTTATTGGTGTTTTCATGTTCCTTGGAAAGGAAAAGATACTAGAACCCTGACTTCAAAATCCTTCGTTATGGAATTCTTAGCAATATGAGTTAGTTTTTTCCCAAAAAAGTCCTAAAATTTAAAGGTTGAAATAAATTATTTTCATCTTCCACCCAGCACTCCATCTCCAGTACATAAACTCTCCTTATTCTTACTCCAGTGAGTCCTGTGACTATGGTCTAGGCCTCCCTTAGAAAATTGCTCCACTTTGGCTTTAATTAGATGTTATTTCCCAAACATATGGTATTTTTTATACCAGTTATGTGTGGAAACAACAGAAGCCAGTTACTGATTACTACTTTCACCCTTAAGCTGCCTTTCAGTGCCCTACAATAAACCATATAGAATTACAGACATGGGTGAAGTTATTTTTAGAGTGAAGAGAGCTTCTAAGCAGCTTTATAAGTAGAAGTCGTTATCTTTTCTATTTTCAGTGGACCAATGTTACCTAGAAGAGTGCTTCTTCAAGACATCACAAAGGGGGGCAAAAAGCCCATCAACCACTATTACCAGAAACCTGATAAAAGAAAAGCACCTGACGTCTGTTAGAAAATCCAGTCTGATAGATGACCCACCCTCTTGCTATGAGTTATAAAGACTGTGGAAACTAAAACATAAATGCCCATTCAGATTTGAAAAATAAGAACTCTCAAAGGCTTCAACTTGATGACAGGTTGAATGACAACACTCTCATTGGTCTGACAGGGTCAGACCAGGCTCCCTCCTTCAGTTGGGCCACTGAGAGTCCATAGTACCATCATCAGGGCAACTAGGACTCTTGTCTCTCACACCTCTGCCAGGCACAAACTTGCAGCCTGAGAAGACATGGCCTATGTAAAAGCCTGAGAAGACATCACCTACGTAAACCGGTCTCCGTACCACTTCTGGAGAAGAGGCCTCCTTTTCAAGTTAGAAGCGACCGTCTCCATTGCACCAAGTAGTTAAGCCTCCCTCTCATTTAACCCTGCATTTTCAACTCTGCCTGTTCCCCGACAGAAAGACAATGCCTGCATCATCCTGAGACAAATAACTCCAATCCTGAAATGCTGAAAACTCTCCTCACCGAAGTATGAGCTAAGGATATGCCTGCTTCTGAGCCTGACTATCAACCATGTTGCCTCACTGTGGATCACCCCAACCCCATTGCTGTTAGATGTCATGGGAAGCACACACAGGTGTTCAGTCACACATCAGCCTGATAGAGTGTTAATCGCTTTGGGAAAGATCTCTGTGCCTTCAACAATGCACTCTGCTTTCTGTGGTTCCTGACCCATGGACCCTTTCTGGACTGTTCTCGATTTAAAAGATGCTTTCCTCTGCTTATGAGTTATTTCCATAAGCTCCTCCAGCTGGGAAGATTAATTGCCACAAGGGGTTAAGAACACTCCCACTATTTTCAGGGAGGATCTAACAACAGATTTGGCCACCCCACCAGAACCTTTTCTCTGAGGTTCCTCTGTCCCTTCCGGCCCTGTCACAGTCTCCTGAACAAAGAGTGTATACTACCAAACTGCTAAAACACATTTTCCCCGCTGATAAAGCCGGTTCAGAACCTCTGAGCTGCCAGTGGCACCGCAGCTCCGCACAGCCTGCTCGTACACCTGCTCGGACCTAAAACAAGTGCCTTTTTCGGCCTTCGTTTGGCTCCCTTTTCATCTTTAAGTGGAAAGACCCAAGTTCTGACCTCAAAGGCCAACTAATCCGGACTTACCCTCCCAGAGGTTCAAACACGTGTTTCCTCTTTGAAAAAGCACTTTTGATTATGACACTCAAACTGCCTGCTGGAAAAACACCAAAGCTCCGCTCCAATATCTGGCAGAAACTGGTTCCATGAAAAAAATTCCATAAATTTCTTGGAGTTGATGGCTTCTATAACATCTGGACCCCTGAGTTCACAAAAACAATGACACTTACTCAGACTGTCAGCTCTTGCATGACCTGTGCAGATACTTAGATGCAGTGGCCAGGGGCTGCCTTCCCTCTTTACCTCCATGCTCTAACAGCCGCTGTCTTTCTGAACAAAAGGCTGACAAGCTCACCTTAGACAGAGACCTAACTGTCCCAGTGCCACATGCTGTACTGGGATGAACTGTTCTTTAAAAATAGACCCCCTGACAGATGCTGAATATGCCCTGTTTATGGATGGAGGTAGCTCTGTTAGGAATGAAGTCCAACAGGCTAGACATGCTGTGGCCACCTTGGACAATACTATTTTGGCCAAACTCTCCTGCAAGGATGACCAACACAACCAGCTGCTTCCTGCTACTGTTTGGAAACCTGCCCCCAATGACATAAAATAATCCAGTCCAGAGGCCTAAGCCGCCTCTGGGGATTAAATTGACAGAAACATCTGTCCAGCTACCAGACCTGTCCCCACCATATGTTCTGCAAGCTCAGGCTAGTGCACTGGCACCCGTACCCCTGCAGCCACCTCAGGCTTCGGCATCTGTGTCACTGACCTCAAGCTCCTATGCCTTACCCAAAGTTTAGAGGGTCCTGCTATGAAAAGTTATCCCTAAATATGGCATACCTTGGATCACTGGCAGTGACAACAGGCCAACATTTGTAGCAGCAGTAACTCAAAAACTAGATTAAATAAAACTATATACCGCATATAGGCCGCAAAGCTCTAAAAAATTTTTTTAAAAAGCAGCTTGTAACCAGTTAAAAGACAAGTTATATCTGTAGACAGTCCTACACACACATATAACCAGGTACACATTAACTACCTCTGTAAGTTTCAGAAATCTAGCCCTAGATCTGCTGAAAAATTTACCTGGACAGCTCCTCCAAGGCTCACACTGAAGAGATGATGCACTCAAAGCTCTGCTCCGGTCACACTGGATGCTGACCAGTCCACATACGGCTGAAGCCTGAGGACATTGTTCTCTTTTCCTAAGAACAACTTAGGGAAAACTTGGGGTCTTGGCTAGGGCCAAGGATCACTGACTGCTTCTAAATGGGCCTTGTCTCAGAAGATCACATGTACTATGCACAGCAAAGATTTTCCAGGGAAACTATAAGAGGGAAGAAATGTAACAGAAAATATTTCCGCCACCCAGCCAGTATACATCACTTTCTTGGTTGTCCAGGTTCCTGTTCCAGTTGCAGTTGCTTCAGTCTATTAGAGATGGCTGGTCACTATGAGGCATAGCTGGTCACTATGACGCACCTTGAACAAACAAATCCCCAACTGATGACAAGCCATTCTGCCTCTGTACTTCCTGCTTGCTTGCCTCATATAAACCCTAGACCCCCAAAGACAGGGGGCCTCATATTCTGGGAATGATCATGAGCAATGCCTGTTGCCATAAACAAATCTGTCTTCAAATTCTGGGTGTCATTTCAGTGTTTCTGTTTGCCATCACAAAGCCACAAACTCAAAACGATGCTAGAAGTACTGTGAAACTGAAGAGAAAGAAAAAGTGAATGTTAAACCTACCATCTAAGCTCCTTAACTGGAAACATTTGGTGAGATCTAAGAATATAGATACCCCAGGAGAGAAACAGACGGTATCTCTACAGAGAGTTCCCTACCCAGAGGACCACAGGAAGTGGGGCTGAAGGACAGCTCTGCTGATTCCTCCATTTCAATTCATGTGAATTTGGAGACTTGCTACTTCAGATGCCAGCACAAAGAGCTTAAGACTTAAAGATTTGGAGACCACATTGTCTCTTGAAAGCCAACAACTAAACACATGCTGCTCTCCCTCACTCTCTATGTTCTTCATGCCATTTCTTTTTCTTTTTTTTTTGCCCCAATTTATTAAGTAATCACTATTAAGAGATAATATGTTACATATTGAAGATAGGTAACACCACAAGTGATAGTGGGAGAGGAAAAATAAAATGCACTGGAAGACATGCAGAAAGAACTAAGAAAGAACTATGTACAGTTTTACAGAAATGTTAGGATGATTTCTTTGAAAAGAGAACTCAAAGATGACAATATTTAAAGAATAAGAGAAAGATAAAAAGACTTGTAGAACTCAAAAGAGAAATATAATTATACTTTATGAGGGAAACAACTAGGAAGAAGATGGAGAAAAAAGGGAAAGAGAAAGTATGCATTTGAGAAAAATATCAACATAATTGGTCATTCAAGGAATGCAATTAAAACAACTCTGAGATTCTATCTCACCACAGAAAGAATGGTTATTATTTAAAAACAGCCAATCACAAATGCTGGAGGGGCTGTAGTGGAAAAAGAACACTTCACTGTTGGTGGGAGTGCAGACTGGTGCAACCATTGTGGAAATCAGTATGGAGCTTCCTCAAAAAACTAGGATTAAAGGTCCCATTCAACCCAGATATTCCCTTTTTGGGCATCTTCGCACAACTGAAAACATGATACCACAGTAATAAATGTGCACCCATGTTTATAGCAACAGATTTTGTAATAGCTAAATCTTGGAAACAACCCGAATGTCCATCAACTGAGGAATGGATAAAAAAGGTATGGTATTTTTATACCATGAAGTATTAGCTATAAAGGAGACTTTTATGGGCAAATGGATGCAGCTCAGGATCATACTTGTAAGTGAAATAAATCAAACTCATATGTATAAATATCATACTGTCTCCTTGGTGTGAGAAACTGAAAGAGCAATAGATGCACAATAGGTATTGTGAAATGGGAAGAAATTAAACAGGAAAAAAGAACTAGGATGGGGAAAATGGAAAAGGACAGAAGAGAAAAAGGTGCAAGTTAGTTATACTACTGGTGTCTCTTAACTCATTGAAAAGGAAAGTTTGTGCTAATATTGATTGGAGAAAATTATTTAATGCCCAGATCTTGTACTGTGAGCAACTACTTTAAATATAACAATATGCAATGTACTATTGTTATTCTCCTATTATTTTGTTATGAAATTTTTTACATTTTTTCCATAAAATAAAAAAATTTAGAAATCAAAGGAGATAAAAGTTGGGTGAAGGAACTCCAGTGATCACATAATTAGCATTTTTAAAGTAGAGAATTGAATAAGTGCAATCTAAATTATATTTAAAGAAATTATTTTTTAAAACTTTGGTGATATAAACAAAAATAAGAATCTGCAGATTGAAAGGACACACTACATGCTAGAAAAATATAAATATTCATATGTACACAAAATAATACCAACATATGACCTGATGAAGTTACTACCTGTCCAAGCAAAATTGATGGGAAAAGTGAGTTATATAAAACAGGAAAAATTCAAGTTGGCAGTTGCAATGCCTACAAAATATGTGATACTGGATTAGAATTGGAGACATCAGTGTGACCTTATGCATAACTTAATTAACTCTAGCTACAGCTGGATCCACGCAGAAACTATTACAGAGATAGACAGATAAGCAGATGGATACATAGGTAGATGATAGCTAGACAGATAGATAGGTAATAGATAGAAGGTAGAGCAAGCGAGCATACATACATACATGCATACTTACATACATACATGCATTCTCACATACATGCACACATACATGCATACATGCATACACACATGCATACTTACATACATACATGCATACATACATACATGCATGCATACATACATACATTTCTTTATCAAAAGAAAAAAGGAGAAGGCTATACCCTAGGGCAAGGAGAACACCCAGCATCAGATTTTGGATTTTAAATACCAATATTCAATGAAGTGGAACAGACCTTCCTGGAGAAATGTCTTAATTCTAGGGTCAAAGCAAAGATGTACAAGATGAACACACATCCCTTTTTTTTTCCCCCAGTACTGGGACTAAACTCAAGGCCAAATACATTCTAGGATGTAATCCCCAGCCCTCCTTTCATGTTTTTTTGAGACAGAGTCTCACACTTGGCCTGGAGCAGCTTTATTGATGGAAAGCAAGGAAGTGCTCGAACAAACAATAAACAAAAAATGCCCCAAAACAATGAGTGATGTTAGAGGGAATCCAACCAACTGAAAGAGCTCCAGTGGCAGAAGCTGAAACAATTTGAAGAAGAATAATGTAGTATTACATTATACAAATGCAAAATACAAAATAAATACTCTTGAGTCCATACTGGCACAAATAAATGACTTGAGTAAATAAGTACATACATAAGAATAGGCAAACCCGCATGAAAGAATTCCAAATAGGTTGTGTAGACACCCCCCAAATAGATGAAGTGTTATCTTCTGATCCCTATATGAAGTCTGCACCCAGTAACTTCTATCCAAAGAATACATACAGAAAGGAACACAAAAGGATGGGGAAATCTAAGAGACACTACCTCAGCAGTGATCTAGATTAACAGTGTCAGAGATCAGCCATGTTGATTGTATGTGCCTTGGTACAACATAAGACAGGCATTTTATCTTCATGTTCTTCCCCAAATCCCCAAGTCAAGTCAATCGTGAGGAAGAGGTGAGGTACTGAAATTGATGCCAAGTCTGCAAAGGACTCTGAACTACACTCCTCAGAACTATCAAGGCCATCAAAGAAGGGACATCTGAGAAATTGTCACAGCCTCAAAGAGCCTAAGGAGACATGACAGTGAAGTGTGCCATGGTATATGGATGGGATCCTGGTCAGCAAAACATCGGGTAAAAAGTGAAGCATTTCAGATGCAGTGTGGGCTTCAGTTAACACATCCATAATGATTCATTAGTTTAAACACAAGCGAGATGTTAACAATAGGGGAACTGAGTACGGGGTTTAAGGGTATTATTTCTGTACATCTAAAACTATTTAACATTAACATTTAATGATATTTAAGAATCAAACATTTTAAAATCTCAAGGAATATCTGGTATGAATGTCTTGCTTTCCTTCCTTCCTTTTTTTCTTTCCACCCACCTATACCTCCATTTTTCCTGTCCACTGTTTTGTCTGTATCTACATAGAGAAATAAATGTCTGTCAGACTCTCTATCACATTTTAAGGACTATTAGATATGAATAGTGGATTCTGTGATGATTTTGTGAATTGTTTGAATTACTTTCAATAATAATGGTATTTCTATCAAAGCATTAAATCATGTTTTTAATGAAGGAGTAGAGAGAGATGCTAATCATCAAGAATTTTTTATCATTAATAATAGTCTAGCTATCATAACAGTCAACATACTGTTGGCATAATAATTTGCTGCATTTTATAAAGATATACAGGATATTAAATCCAAGAAGTTTTTTGTTGAATGACCATAATCATCAGTACATTTGAATGTAGCTCGTTATATAATCAAAAACAAAAGCAGAACAGTGTATTCTCAATTTTTCCCTGAGGGAATATAAACACAGTTGTATGATTCCACTGTTAAGTACATCACATCTTTTACAGCCCCCCACCTTCAGAAGAGGGGTGCTCAATTCCTTCCATCTCAAAACAGCATTGCTCTGTGTGTAATCAAGAAGTAAACGTATCTAGAAGCGAAGAGTCACTGGACTCCTAATGGAGCTCTATCTAGTGTGAGAAGTGGGTCTGACTTGATACACAGAATTACTAGTTTAGATTAATATAATTGCAATAAGGTGCTGTTGTGTTAGATTTTTGTTACTGTGACAAAATATCTGAGAAAAAATTTAAAGAAGGAACAGGCTCTTTTGGCTCATGGTTTTAGAAGTTTCCATCCATGAGTGCTGGACACTGCTGCTTTAGCCGTAGGGCAGATCAGAACATCATGACAAGTAGTTTACAGTAAAGCAAAGATGCTCACGTCATAGCAGCCAGGCAGCATAGGGAAAGAGAAAGAAAGGGGTCAGGGACAAAGTAGACCCTTCAAAGGCACACAGATTGCTCTACTTCCTCCAGCCAGGCCCCAGCTCCTGAAGTTTTCACCACCTCCCAGTAGCCCTTTAAGCTATGAATCAATTAATAGATTATTTTCTTCATGATATCAGAGCATTATGATTCAACCACTTCCCAAATTTCCCACCTCTGAACAGTGCTGCTCTAGGGACCAAGCTTTCAGCCCATGAGCTTTTGGGGAATATTTAAGGTTTAAATCGTACCATTTCATTAGGAATCAATGAAAAGACAAAATTTCGAAGATTCATTCTACTTTTTGTCCCTTTCCATGTGTGGGAGACCAGAATGTGTCATGAAGGATCATTGAGCTGAAGTCTGTTAAGAAGCAAGTAGCAACTCAGAAATAATGTCTCAGCTAAAAAACGCAATGACAATAATGAAAGAATTGCTCAGCACGTCTAAAGAAGACATATATTTAAAAACATAGATGAGCATAGGAAACTGATAGAAACATTAAATGAAAAATACAGGAGTGAACTAGAATGCATGGAACAGATTCAAAGAGATATCTGGGAAATCAAAAATTCCACTGAAAGCTAGCAAAATGGCTTGAATGAAGCTAAAGATAGGATTTCAGATCTCAAAGACAGCATGGAAGCTAACAATCATGAGAGGAAGGATCTCTTAAAATTAACAATGAACCAGGAAAATTCAATTCAAAGACAAGGCAAAAAAATAATGTAAGACTAATAGGAGTCAATGAAACAGCAGGAGGTAACACAAATGACATAAAGAGAATATTTGCAGAAATAATAGCAGAAAATTTCCCAAGCATGGAAAAAGATTCTGATGTACAGTTAAGTGAGGAGTATAAAACTCCAACTAGCTGTACCCAAAATAAAATTACATCCAGACATATAATAAGCAAGATCTCAGACATACAGCAAAAGAACAGAATATTAAAAGCCACTAGAGAAGAAAAACAGATCACCTATGAGGGAAAGTCCATTAGAATCACAGAAGACTTCTCAACACAAACCAAACAATCGAGAAGAGCTTGGAGCGAAGTATTACAGGTCCTGAGGCAAAACAGCTTCCAACCAAGATTGATGTATCCTGCCAAACTATCCAAATTTACTGGAGAAATAAAATATTTCCATGACAAAGAACAACTGAAGAACTTCATGAATGCCTAACCAACCTTACAAAGAGTACTAAAAGATATTCTAGACAGAGGAAAAAATGACCACAATTTCAAGAACAATAGAAAGGAACCCTCAACCAAAGCAACCAGTTAAACAGAGAAAAAATAGGAAACCAACAGCAAGTAAATAACATGACAAAGATAATCCAACACATATCAGTTATAACCATTAATGTAAATGGCCTCAATTCACCAGTTGAAAGAAACAGACTGGCAGAGTGGATTAAGAAACAAGATTCAACCAAATGATGTATACAGGAACAAGCACAACCACAAACATACTCAGCCACCTAATCTTTGACAAAGGGGCCAAACAAGTTCAATGGAAGAATGATTGTCTCTTCAGTAAATGGTGCTGGAAAAATTGACTTGCCACTTGCTAAAGACTGAAAATAGATCCAGTCTATCACTATGAACCAAACTCAAGTCAAAATGGATCACAGATCTCAATACTAAAACAGAATCACTAACTCTATTGGAAGAGAAAGTAGGTAAAAATCTTAAAGATGTAGGGGTAGGCAGAGAGTTCATGAACAAAAACCAAACTGCATGGGAAATACTTAAAAGAATCAACAACTGGGATCTCATCTTACTGAAAAGTTTTTGCACATCTAACAAAATCACCAGCAGAGTAAAAAGAAAGCCCACCAATTAGGAAAAAAATTTAGCTGACTGTCCCTTGGACAAAGAACTTCTATCTAGAACATATAAAGAATTAAAAAACACAAGCCCTCCCAAATTCAAAGACCCAACCCAGTAATGGGCATCTGAAATGAATACACACTTCTCAGATAAAGAAATACAAATGACAAATAAATATATGAAAAAATGTTCAACATCATTAGTCATTCAAGAAATGCAAATTAAAATAACACTGAGATTTCACCTCACCCCAGTAAGAATGGCTAGCATTAAGAAATCAACCAATAACAAATGCTGGGGAGGCTGTTGAGAAATAGGAGCTCTTCTTCACTGCTGGTGGGAATGCAGACTGGTGAAATCACTGTGGAAATCAGTCTGGAGGTTCCTCAGCAAACTAGGTCTAGAGATCCCACTCAACCCAGCTATTCCCCTTCTGGGTATTTTCCCAGAAGATCTGAAAACATCATATCACAGAGATATAGGTGCACCCATATTTATAGCCGTGCAATTTGTAATAGTTAAACCATGGAAGCAACTCAAATGTCCATCCACTAAGGAATGGAGAAAAAAGTTGTGCTGTTTTTATATAATGGAATATTACTCAGCTATAAAGAAAGATAAACTCGAGGCTTTTATAAGTAAATGGTTACAATTAGAGACCATATTCATAAGTGAAATAAATCAGACCTGCATGTGTAAACAATGTATTGTCTCACTAGTGTAAGAACCTGAAAGAGTGAATAAAATTAGGAGATATGATAGACATTGTGAAATAAAAGGAAAATCCTCAAACGTAAAAAACAATTTGGATGAAGGAAAGGAGAAAAGGAAGAAGGGGAAAAGTATGTTTATACGTATATACAGGATAGCTAACATAGTTGTAGTAATGACCTCTATCACTTTGAGACACAGTTAATGATTATTTGACCAATCTTACATGTCTGTATTTGTTTTCCTGAGTAACCACTTTGAAGAAACCAGTATGTAATACAACAACCATTGTTAATTTCCTGTCACCTTATCTGAATTTCACTATTTCTTATATTGTTCTTGTGTTATTTTGTAAACGTATGTGTGTTTGTTAATGTTTTTGTTTTTGTTTTTTAAATAAAAAAAATTTAAATACCGCCACCTGAAAAAAAAGCAAATGTCCAGGTGTGTTGGTGTATACCTATAATCCTAGCACTTGGGAGGCAGAGGCAGAAGAATTGCTGTGAGTTTGAGATGAGTCTGGGCTACACAGCAAGTTTAAGGCCATTGTGCACTACATAGCTAGACCCTGTCTCAAAAAACAAAAACAAACAAGCAAACAAAGAAGTAAATAAAGGGAAGCCCCCTGCCTTCTCCTTATTTGCTTAAAAGCAGGACACAGGTTTACAAAGACACAGGGTTTCCAACCACCCTTTCTACCAGTGAGAACAAAGGTCAACCACTGAAGACAACTTCAGATACTTATTGGCCTAGAAGAGGTACCAGAGGAATCTGTTAATAATTTTTAGTAACTGTCTCTTATCTGTGATTTGTCTTTCTACAAACACCACTTTCAGAGACTTAGCATCCTTTTCCTTTGCCTTGTCACTTCTTTTTTTTGCACCAAGAATCCAACTCGAGACCTTGTGCTTACCTGGCAGGCACTGTGCTGCCAGGCTATATGCCTGGCCCTGTCTTATCACCTTTTAAAAATTTTTCTGTTCTTTGTTCAAGATGCTATACAAGCTGGACATTAAAGCCACTTCTTTGAGAAGTGCTTATTTTTTGGGTGTTCCTCATGAAACAAATTTCTGTTTGTTTTTCTTTTGTTCATATATATAAACATATATATTTATGTTTATATATATATATTTAAACAGGACTATAAGACTCCATTCCAGCTAAGAACCTTTTTTCACCTACTTCAAAGCAAAAAATGTGGCTAAATTTCTCAATTTTTAATACATAATATTAATTAGAATTAGGTTCTAAAATCTTAGTTTTAGCCCTAGAAGGAGTATCCATGATCACAAATTCCTGTCGTAGTAGATCTTAGTGCTTATTTTTAAGGAAAATTGATAAATCAAATTCTACTTACAAATAGATAAATCCGAAGGTTGATACTCAAATGGGTCAATGCCATATTCCTTTAAATGTGCTTCCCATATGTTTTAAAATAATGATTCTGCTTAAACTGGACATGGTGGCACATGGCATAATCCCAGCACTTGAGAAAAAAAAAGTCAAGGTTAATTTAGATTTCTAAACATGTGATTCAGACCAGGGGAACTAACGCATTTTACCAGTTGGCTTTCTGTGAGCTCAGACTGAGCCCAGAGACACATGAAGCAGATGTTTGAGCTTCTTCCTGGAATTATGTGGCCTCATTTTTATCTCTTAGGATTTCCCACAGTAATCATTTAAGAGATCACAACTTGTCCCCAGCCCCACAGTTCACGCACGCCCTCATTCACAAATGACAACCCTGAGGCCATGTGCTTCCCTAACGGGGCTTAAAAAGTGCATCGTGTTCCTGGCAGCTCCCGTGTCCTGATGTGTCCCTTGGTAAATTCTGCTATTTCTGGGAAGACCCATTGTTGCTTATGTTTCAGCCTTACCCTTTGCTTCCCTCTCACCCTTTTCCTCCCTCTTCCTGTCACTGAGACATGAGACATCACTGATCACTACAAAACTAACATTTATAGGGCTGGCCACATCTAGATGCCCTGGGCAAGCTTAAAATCTCAGTGGGCTTGAGGGAAGATAATGAAACAAACAGACAATATTAATGTTTCATAGTCAAAAGCATTTACAGAAACCAAGTGCAAAGTGTAAAGATTGGGGCTTTTAAACATGAGACAGAAAAACAAGAATAACCAAAAGACAGAAAGACAGATAGACAGGAAGGGAGGGAAGGAGGAAGGAAGGGAGGGAGGAAGAAAAGAAGAAAGAGAAAGAAAGAAAGAAAGAAAGAAAGAAAGAAAGAAAGAAAGAAAGAAAGAAAGAAAGAAAGAAAGAAAGAAAGAAAGAAAAGAAAGAAAAAGACGGTGAGAGGAACATCGGCCTCACATATGGAATGTGTAGAGCTGAGGTCCAGTTCTTCCAGAGTAAGCTGACAGCAGACAAATACTTGCATCCAAATGTTCTTAGCAACTTGCACATTGGGGCAGGGGGAGGAGCAGCAGGTGATGTGAACTCCCACTCTCAGCATCCCATGGTCATTCGTCTCACAGCAGAGTTCCTGGTATGATAGGAACATTTCATTCAAGTTTAGTCATCTGAGCAGGTACTAAAAATAATACTTGTAGTAATTATGATAATATATGAATCACATTATACTTAAGTTTCAATTGCTTTCTATAAACTTACTTTGACTGATTCAGTCTTGTCTTTAAAATTCCAGAAGATGGCTGGGTGTGGTGGTGCATACTTGTAATCTCAACACTCACGGGGCTGAGGCAGGGGGATCACTGCCAGTTCAAGGCCAGCCTGGGCTACACAATGAGATCTTGTCTTAAACAAACAAACAAAAACATTCCAGAAGATGAGACACAGTCTTCAGCCTCTGTTTTCTCTCTTATTGTGCAGCCCAGCTAAGCAGCTAGTAGTAAGGTCAGAAAACAGAGTGGTTTGAGGTACTCACAAAACTAAACACATCCCCAGTGAGAAATTCCTTCAGAATTCTATTAATTCTTTTACTAGTACATGTTGGCAATACACAGTGAAGACATTCATTCTGGGGAGTTGTTATATATGTACCTCAAATCTTTTTATTTCTCATCCCCTCTTCTTTCAGCTCTAGATCCCCTTCTGATGTGCAAAAAGTCTACCCATGTTTCCTATCATCTTTTATTTTGCTCTAGATTATTTATACATTGAGTTTTGCATATAAGTGAAACCATGCAATATTTAAGCTTGTGCATCTGATTTATTTCAGTGAGTATTATGGTCTCAAGGTACATTCATTTTCCTACAGATAACTCAAATTTATTCTCCTTTGTGACAGAGTAGTACTCTGTTGTGTATAGATAGCACATTTTCTGTATACATTCACCTGTGAATGGACATATAGGCCCCTTCAAAGATTTAGCTATTATGAGTTATATTGCTACAAACGTGGGTATTCATATATCATTGTAATATGTCTTTAACTTTTTCAGGAAGATACCTAGAAGGATAGCTATTTCTGGAAATTCTGTTTTTATTTTTATGTTTTGAGGAATATCCATGGTGATCATACTAGTTTACACTTCCAACAATTATGTAGAAGGGTCCCTCCTGAGATGGGTCCGAGAACAATAAACTCCCAAACAGCCAAATTAGAACTTAGTAGTGCTTTTAATAGTTGAGCCCAACGGCCCCCACTCATGCCTCTGTTTCAAGGCTGAGAAGTAAGAGCCCCGAGCCCATTGTATGCAGGGCTTATAAAGACAAAAACCACAATGAATACACAGGTGTAGCAGGGACGTTATGCTTGGGTAACTGTCCTGTTTTTGGCAGGGATGGGCAATGTTCTTTGAATTCTTTCCGAGAAAGAACAAGGGACCTTTGAACAATAATTATGTTACCATACATGGACTTTAGCTGTTTGAGGTGAATGGGGGGGTCAAGCATGGGGTCAGTCTAGCAAGCAGCTGGATACTTGGGCCATTACACCTCCCCCCACCCAGTCTCACCAGCATATCTTGTCATTGACTTCATAATGTTAGCTATTCTTTCTGGAGTAAGATGAAATTTCAGTATTGTTTAAAGTCATGTTTCTCTAATAGCTAGAGACGTTGAACATTTTTTCATGTTTTTATTTGCCCCTTTTACTTGTACTTATACACTGCAAGCCCAGTCTATGGTTTCTGCCTGAGGCTGCCAACTGTGCAGGATTACCTTGCGTCAGCAGAGATCAGTTCCTCTCTGGGGGCTGGTGAGGTGCCTTCCTTGCTCCAGAGGTTATTCTGTCCATTCTCCCCAGGGTGCAGAAAATGTTCAAGCTTAAGTGTATCTCTGATCATGTTGGCAGATGAGGAAAACAAGCAGATCACTTACCTCTGTTCTGGACATGGTCTGTACAGTGAGGGGGTCAAACAGTCTGCTGGACTTAATGCCAGCATTTTAAGATGCAAGGTCCTGGGAAAACCACATGTGACTTGCTTATCTTTTCACCAGAGAGGGTGGAAGCACCGTGTCCTTCCAGTCCTGAGCTCGCCGCTGCTTAGACTTCTCAGAAATCCCATGACTAGCTTGCCCCCTCACCATGATTGCCTCCTGTGGCCATCTCCCACCCAGTCACTGTGGTAAGGTTATCCCAGCAACCCTGAAGTACAGTTGTTCTGTCACTTCTGACTCTCAGAGTTGCTTAGTCTTAAACAAGTAACCTCTTTCCAAAAGGGCTCCTCACTATAACATTCCCAAATATGGTGGAGGCTGCAGTGGATTTCTTTTCCAACTCTAGCCTGCCACGTAGACGGAGTCACTTTTACAGTAAAATCCCGTACTGTATTTTCAGCTTACAATAACCAAGGGCTTTTCTTTGGGTTAGCACTGCTGGCCCATTGTTTCTCCTGGGCTCCGCCGACACTCTCTGGGCTTTGCTTGTGTTTACAGAGACGGGGTCTTTTCCATGGGAGCGGAGGTTAGCATTCCAGGCAGCTCCATTCTGTTCTCTGCATTGTCTCCAGTTTCTCCAGGTTTCAGGGATTTTTAGTTTTCCTGTTGGCTCTTTCTTGATTCTTGAAACTCTTCTTCCTTTTCTCTTCACTAAGTTGATGTTTTCCAGATATCTGGATTTCAGATCCTGGAGAAGTTCTGATATGCTGCTCACCTTCACTCTGCTATTTTTCCTAATTGCAGGTGGATTATTTAAGTCTAGGAAAAAAACTAGACCTCTTTCCCCTTCTTGTACTTCCCTTGAACTGAGAGAACACCCTATGATCTTCCAGTCGGCCTTGATAACCAGTTGGTGTGCAATGGCACAGCTGAGGTAGGATACTGAAATTGCCAACAGGCACCACCTGGAGTATCTACATGTGTCCTCTCTGTCACCCTGGTTCAAATGTGGGGCTCTGACCCCCTTATCATCTGTGCTAGTGTCTAGGGACGCCATAACAAAGTGCTGCAAACCAAGTTTTAAAAGCAATAGACACTTATTATCTTACAGCTCTAGAGCCTATACAGAGGTTCAAGATCAAGGTGTTGGATGGGTCATGCTCCTCCTAAAGTTCCTTAGGGAAAGATCTGTCCTAGCCTCTTCCCTACTTTCTGGCCACACATTGGTAATCTTTGGTGATCCTTGTGCAGACCTCTATCTTTATGTTCATATAAGTTTTGTCTACTTCTCCCCTCTTTTAAAGACACCAGTTATATTGGATTCAGGGCTTACCCTGTGCCAGTATATTCTCTTTTAAGTAATAATGTCTGCAGTAATCTTACTTCCAAGTAAGGTCACAGAATGAGGTCCTGGGGTTGCGACTTCAACATAAGTTTTGTGGGACAAAAGTCAACTCATACAGCATCTAACAATTAAAAGTCAACACCTGGTAAAAGAGCAAGTCTTCAGGGTCCATTTGTCATCCCCACTGAGATTTTTTAGTGTTGGGTAAATATTTTGAATATCACTTGTTTCCAAGAAGTTTATGCAGTATTGGTAGGTTGACAAACTTCCTGCAAAGGGTGTACAAATCTTTTTATTCCACATTTACCTTATACCGTGAGTGCTACAAATGAATATTTAGGGGTTTGAACCCAACTATGCTTTTATATTTCAGATGTTACCAACTAGTGAATCAGGAGGCACTACATGAATCTTGTTAAACCCCTCCCTAGCATCAAAGGAAAACTAAAGCCTTAGGAACTAATAGCAACATGGTGAAGGAGATTCTTTGGGGTCAGAGACCATTGACATCCAGCTAGGGAGGTCTGTGAGCACTTGATTTGTTCAGATGAACTGAGGAAGAAGGGAAATGTCTGTAAGGGAAGAAAGAAGACCCAAAAAGGAATGGAGGAGCTACCCTGCAGTGCAGGGGCGGTTCCACTGCCCTCCACACCTTGAGCAAGCTGTGGATCTCAACTCTAGAGCCATATGTAGTGTTCCCATGCTCTATCACACACAGTTAGAACATACCAACCCAACAGAATTTAACATACTTTCTCCTGCTATTTATCAGTGGTCACTCCCATTGTTGCCGTGTTTACAACTAACTGTCACAAACTGTGGCAATACAATTTCCATCTTCATTCCTGCTAGAACAGAGTAGCGCTTCTGACATTTGATTGTCACTGTGACATTTTAAAATTCATTAGGGTTGGACTTTTGCTGCATGTGTCTGGTTGATGAAGTAGCAGGTGATTTTAAGGAAGGGCAGGTACAGGGTATGAGGAATTCTCAGGGCGTACATTTTCCTGGGAATTTTCCGTCAGGGACATTATTAAACATTTAGACTTGTGGTTTTCACTGGTGCACTTTCTAAGTCCAACAAATGAACTCATTTTCTTTTCTTTGAGAAATCTGTTTTGAATAAAGAGCTTTTGGATTTACAACAGGCAACTTTTAAACCTTCAATACAGGTGTACACCTTCACTCTCATAGATGAGATCTATGCAGTTCTGAGAGGCTCAGGCCTTTGGGGGTCACACGCTAGCTCCCTTAGAGGCTGTGGAGTTCAGTGACCTTTTAGCTTTGTGTTCTAGTTTCCATACTAGTATTTCTTTCCCAACCCTTGACGTTTCATTCAAGTGGAGCTAGTCTTCCTCTGGTTTTATTTTTCTCTCTTGTTTGGTAAAGACGTACTTTCAAGGTAGGAAACCTGTCCATATTATCATGAAAAGAACCATGGCTGCAGAAAGAAAGTGGGGTAGGAGGTTAGGGGAGAGCAAAACCGTTGAACAAATGAGCCTGACCTGTCAGTCATGGGGACCCAGGACACCTGCACAGAACACCGGATCCCAGGTGCCTGCTGTTTCCAAACCTTGTATGAGGGACTAATCAGAAAGTGCTATCTTTAGTTCTTCATTTACATGTGGTGTGGAATCAAATGGGCCTTTGATGGAACAACTTAGATCTGATATCAGGCCCAGTGAGTTTCTGATAGGACAAACACCCCAAATGCCTTGCTTACGTGGGAGAGAAGCAATCTAGGAATGGCAGATGCAAATGAGCCTGATCATTAATCTTGTGGCCACTGTGAGCCTTTTTCAGGGGCTTGCTCTCACTCTGGAGAGCATGATTCTTTTCCACCTTTAATAAATGTAAATAAATGTAAATCACTATCTTTCCTATGTATCTTGTTCAATTTTTTTGTTTGAGACACCAAGAACCTGGGAAGTATTTCCTGAGGAGCCAAAACAGCTGATAACACTTCCTTGATAAAAGGGGTAAGGCTCTTTGGGCAAAATTTCTGTCTATCTTTCTCCCTCTCCCCTTGCTCAAAACTTGGACCTAAGCTTGGGCCTCCTGATGCTGTGACTCCCCTGTCTGGGTGGCAGGAAACATGTCCTAAGGCATGCAGATTCAAGGAGACATTTAGGTGGTAACTGACATTGCCCTCGGGATCTGGTGAAATCTATGGACTCAGACCAAGAAGGAGCCCACTGGTTAACTTTTTGATTCTTTCCGCCTCTCTCCCCTAAGAGAGCCCAAATTCCCTTGTCCCTTCTATCACACTGGGAAACTGAGAAAGTTTTTCTGTGGCTCCAGGAACAGTTCCTAGTGTGCCCCCCATGTGTGTATGCGCATAGGTGGGGGAGTGCCACACTCTGTGTTTTCTCAGCTGGTAGGGGAGGCCCACAGGCACACCTCAAGTTTGTCTCCTTTCTCTTTCTTCCCTTTTCCACTTTCAGTCCTTCACTGCAGGAACAGGTCAGTTAAGCACTGTCAAACTAACTGTTACTAACCCAGTTGTGGAATCAACCATTTTAGGCTCTGCTGGGTGCAAGAAAACTTTCTATGGACCATAAAAATTCCATGTGTGTGCAATCTAAAATTTAATATGTCTCTTTTGATCCCAGATTTTGTTCTGTCTAGTACTTTATTGATCTTTTCCATTCTTTTCAGGAGAAATAACTATCAACAACTTACTCCTCTTTTTTCTAGAGAAGACACCCTAGTCTTCTCTCTTCACAGGCCCATGACATGCCATGGGAAACAGCCTGCAAATCCCATTGACCTGCTTACTAAGCTGTATCATTAAGGATTGGAAACAATTTGCCCTGACAATATGAGATAAAAACAAATTATCTTCTATTGCAATATTATTTTAATCCATTATGAACTGGGAAATGGTGAGAAATGGGTGCAGAATGGCAGTCTAAATTATAGTATTATTCCTCAGTTAGATTTTTTATGTAGAAGTAAGGGAAATGGTCTGAAATCCCTTATGTTCAGGTTTTTCAGAAACTACCCTGTGTGAATGACAAAGAAGTATGATACTTACAGCAGCCTCCAAAGGGGAACCAATAGCACTGATAATTCCACCCTCAGACCGACCCCTATTTCTCCCTTAGGAGGATATGGGTTTCCCACATGGGTTTAATGAAAGCAAACACACTGGAAGTCTCCTCAACATCCTTCTTTTAATTCTCAGGCCAGTAAATTGGTCCTGTCTTCTTCAGGTGACTCAGAAACTCCATCAGAGGCCAGCTCCCCGGAGAGATCCAGTATCCCCAGCACCCTTCTCCTGCTCCTCAGACAGCTTGTAGAGCCTCAGGTGATACTCAGAGTGGAGTTTCTTACTTTTCCAACTCACAGAGCATCCTGCCCCTAAGAAAGGTCCCAGGAGTATGTGGGTCAGCTTGAGCTCAGGTTCCTCTTTCAGGCAGGTATCCAACAATGCAAAAAATAGGTGAATTTTTAGAAGATTTAAGTAGGTGTGCAAATGGGTTTCAAACTTTAATTCTGGCTTTTGACCTCCCATGTTAAGATGTTCAATTTGTCTTGGAGACCTGCTGTACCCCAGATGAAAAACAAAGAAACGTAGTAGAGACTAGGTTTGCAGGTGAATGTTACACTACAGAAAGAAAAGGGAATCACTGTGAAGATGTTACTGTCTCTCTGACAGAACCAAACTGGGACTATAGTACTAGAAATGAACTAAACATGAGGCTCAAAATGATAATTGCTCTTATTATGACACTAAAACTATGCATTAAGAAACATGTTAATTCTGAAAAGATTACACAGGTCAAAAAGAAAAATTCAACTATTCTTTGTAGCTGATTAGTAGAAGCTTTCAGTAAATATACATGCACAGAGCCACCTTCCAAGGAGGAACAAGTGCTAATGTGACAACATTTCATTAGTCAGTCAGCCCTAGATATTTAGCGCAAATTACAAAAACTTCAGGTGGGTCCCAAGACACCTGTGATTGAATTGCTGGACATAGACTTTTCTGTGTTTAGTAATCAGAATCTGGAGGAGGATTAAAAAGGAGAATAACAACAACAATAAACCACCCCCCCCAAAACCAACCAACAAACAAAACAAACAACCCCCCCCAAAATAAACAGGCTGAAACATTTGGCAATGCTTTAAACACACCCCAGTCACTTAAGGGAATATTCAAGGGTCAATCAAGAAAAGAGCTCCTGCTTTTTTTTTTATGTTAAAAATAAAGGACAAAATCTATTAACAGACATCCATTTACAAAATAGCATAAGAACAATACAAACAATACAGAGTTACAGACAAAGTAGTAGGAAATTAACAATGGTTGTTGTATTACATATTGATATCTTCAAAGTGGTTTCTCAGGAAAACAAATACAGACATGTAATAATGATCAAACAAGTAATCATTAACTGTTCCTTTCAGTAAAGCAATAGAAGACAGTAGCACAACTGTTGGATATCCTGTATATACATACATACATGATTTCTTCCTTCTTTCCCTTCTCCTTTCCCACACTCCAGTGACTCATTACTTTGGAATATTTTCCTTTCATTTCACAATGTCTATCATACCTCCCAGTTTTTATTCACTCTCTTAGGTTCTTACACTAGTGAGACAATATGTTGCTTACATATGCGGGTCTGATTTATTTCACTTATGAGTATGGTCTCAAGTTGTGACCATTTACCTATAAAAGCCTTGAGTTTATCTTTCTTTATAGCTGAGTAATAAGTCATTATATAAAAGTACCATAATTTTCTTATCCAGTCCTCAGTGGATGAACATTTAGGTTACTTCCACAATTTAGCAATCACAAATTGTGCCACTGTGAACATGGGTGCACATATATTGCTGTGATGTGATGTTTTCAGATCTTCTGGGAAAATACCCAGAAGGGGAATAGCTGGGTTGAATGGAATCTCTAGACCTAGTTTGCTGAAGAATCTCCAAACTGCATTCCACTGTGGTTTCACCAGTCTGCATTCCCACCAGCAGTGGAGAAGAGTTCCTATTTCTCCACTGCCTGGAAAGCATTTGTTATTGGTTAATTTCTTAATGCTAGCCATTCTCACTGGGCTGAGGGTGAAATCTCAGTGTTATTTTAATTTGCATCTCTTGAATGACTAATGAGGTTGAACATTTTTTTCATGTATTTACTTGCTATTTGTATTTCTTTATCTGAGAAGTGTGTATTCATCTCAGATGCCCATTTTTGGACTGGGTCTTTGAATTTGGAGGGGCTGATGTTTTTTAATTCTTTATTATGCTCTAAATAGAAGACCTTTGTCAGAGGGAGAGTCAGCTAAAATTTTTCCCAATTTGTGAGTTTTCTTTTTACTCTTCTGGCGATTTCTTTACATGTGCAAAAACTTTCCAGTAGGATGAGATCCCGGTTGTTGATTCTTTGAAATATTTCCCGTGGGGTTTGGTTTTTATTCATGAACTCTCTGCCTATCCATGTGTTCAAGGTTTTTACCTATTTTCTCTTCCAATAGATTTAGTGTTTCTGTTTTAATATTGAGATCTGTGATCCATTTTCACTTGAGTTTGGTACACAGTGATAGACTTGGGTCTATTTTCAGTCTTTGGCACATGGCAAGTCAATTTTTCCAGCACCATTTATTAAACATGCTATCTTTTTTCCAGTGAGTTTGTTTGGCCTGTTAATCAAAGATTAGGTGGTTGAGTTTGTTTGTGGTTGTATCTGTGACTTCCAGTCTGTTCCATTGATATTCTGGTCTGTTTGTTAGCCAGTACCATGCTGATTTTATTATAGTAGCTTTGTAATATAATTTCAGGTCAGGGATTGTGATTCCACTGTGTTTGTTGCCTTGTCCTTGTTGCCCGGGATTGCTTTTGCTATTCTGGGTCGCTTCTGGTTCAAGATGAATTTAAGGAATGTTTTGTCTAGATCTGAGAGGTATGCTAATGGTAGTTCAATGAAAATTGCATTGAATCTGTATGACAATTTTGGTAGTATGGCCATTTTCACAATGTTGGTTCTTCCTATCCATGAGCAAGGAATGTTTTTCCATGTACTGAAATCCTCTTTGATCTCTTTTTTCAGAGTACTGTAGTTTTCATTGAATAGACCTTTTACTTCTTTGTTAGATTGGTTCCTAAATATTTCAGTTCTTGGATGCTATTGTGAAAGGTATGGTGTACTTAATTTCTCTCTCAGTGTGTTTGTTGTTTGTGTATAGGAATGCTATTGATTTTTGGGTGTTGACTTTGTATCTAGCTACACTGCTGAATGTGTAAATTACTTCAAAAAGTGTTCTTGTGGAGTTTTTGGGGTCCTTCATGTAAAGTATCGTGTCATGTGCAAAGTGATAATTTTACTTCTTCCATTCCCATCCTTATTTCTTTTATTTCTCTCTCTTGTCTAATTGCTCTGGATAATGCTTCCAGAACTATATTGAACAGGAGTGATGACAGTGGACATCCTTGTCTTGTTCCTGATTTTAAAGTAAAAGCTTTCAGTTTTGTCCATTTAGTATGATGTTGGCTGTTGGTTTGTCATAGATGGCTTTGATTAGGTTTAGGTAAGGACCATCTAGTCCTATTTTCTGTAGAATTTTTATCATGAATGCATGTTGAACTTTGTTGAAAGTTTTTTCTGCATCTATTGAGATGATCATGTGGTTTTTGTCTTTTGTTCTATTGATATGGTGTATAACATTAGTTCATTTGCAAATATTGAACCATCCCTGCATTCCTGGAGTGAATCCCACTTGGTTGTGGTGTGTGATTTTCTTGATGATTTGCTGTATTCTATTTGCTAGTATTTTATTGAGTATCTTTGCATATATATTCATTAGGGAGATGCTCTGTAGTTCTCTTTCTTAGTTGGGTCTTTGTTTTCAGTTTAATGCTTTGGTTTTGGTATCAGTATAATACTTGCCTCCAAAAATAAGTTAGGGAGAATTGCTTCCTTTTCAATTTCATTGAAGAGTTTGAGGATTGTTGGTATTAAATCTTCTCTGAATTTCTTGTAAAATTCTGCTGTGAATCTGTCAGGTCCTGGGCTTTTCTTTGTCGGTACATTGTTAATCACATTTTCAATCTTATTAATTGATATTGGTTGTTCAGGATTTTTATATCTTCTTGACTCAACCTTGGTAATGCATACATATCTAGGCATCTGTCCATTTCTTCTGAGTTTTCTATCCTATGGGAGTAAAGATTTTCAAAGTAGGCATTAGTGATCTGAATTTCTGTAGAATCTGTAATAATTTCATCCTTTTCATTCCTTATTGCATAAATTTGAGTTCTTTCTTTTTTTGATAAAGTTGGCTAGGGACTTATCAATTTTATTTATTCTTTTGAAGAACCAACTCTCTGATTCATTTATTTTTTGTAGGGTTTTCTTCATTTCAATCACATTAATTTCTGCCCTGAGCTTTATAATCTCCTCCCTTCTTTGGGCTTTGGGCTTGACTTGTTCTTCTTTTTCTAAAAGTTTGAGGTGCAGCATTAGGCTATTTATTTGTTTTCTTTCTGTTTTCCTTTTGTGTGAGTTTATTGCTATAAATTTCCCTCTGAGGACTGCTTTCACAGCATCCCACAGATTCCGGTAAGTTGTATCTACATTTTCATTGGTTTGTGGGTATTTTTTAATTTCTTTAGCTACTCATTGATTGTTCAGGAGGTTTTTGTTTAATTTCCAAGTGTTTGTGGGTTTTTGGAGTTCTTTTTGTCACTAACTTCCAATTCATTTCACTGTGGTCACATAATTATCATGGGATAATTTTAATTCTTTTGCATTTAGGTAGTTATGCTCTATGGGCTAGAATGTGGTCTATTTTAGAGAAAGTCCCATGTGCAGCTGAGAAAAATGTGTATTCTTATATTATGTCCTGGAACACTCTGTATACATCTACTAAGTCCATTTGTTCACAGATTTGGTTCAAGTCTGTTATTTCTTTGCTGAATTTTTATGCAGTTGACCTATATCTTTGTGTCAAAGGGGTGTTGAGGTCCCCTATTATAATAGTGTTATTAATTATGTGGGTTTTCATGTCTGGTATGATTTGTTTTATGTTGGCGCTCTAATATTTGGTGCATATATGTTTAAGATTGTTATCTCATGCTCTTGCAGTTTTCTTCTAACAAATATGTATGCCTTTTTTATTGTTCTTGGTTTGAAGTTTACATTGTTTGCAAACATAATAGCTACTCCTGCTTTTTTCTGGGTGCCTGTTGCAAGGAGGATTGTTTTCCATCCTTTGACTTTCAGTCTGTAGATTTCCTTTTGAGTAAAATGTTTTTCCTATATACAGCATATCATTGGTTTTTGTTTCTTAACACACTCTGCCAGTCTGGTTTTTTTTTGCTG
>PVLD010005143.1:0-115777 GCA_004027595.1 Dinomys branickii | reverse complement strand
ACTGTCTGACTAAATTTGCATGTCTGTATATGGGTCCATACATCTACAATTCGAAGATATCAATGGATAAAGCAACAACTACTGTTGAGACCATATCACCTTGTCTATAGATTAGTTGTGATTGTACTATTTTCTATGATGATGGGTGTCTGTTTGTCAATATGTTTTTGTACTTTTATGTTTCTAAAATAAAATAAAATAAAAAAAAAAAAAAAAGAAAACAAATGCAAAATGTGAAAAAGACAAAAACCCAGTTTCAGTAAAAAGTGGTGTGGGGAAAACAGGAGGGAAAGACTTAAGACAAGTGAAGGACTAAAACAAGCAAATGTAAGTACTGTTTATACCCAGTGCAAGCAAGTCCAGCAGAAAAAGATATTTTTGAGAAAATGTGGGTAATTTTTATGAACTGATTACTAAATTATATCAAGAAAATATTACGTTTCCCTTCACTATATGTGGTAACAGCACTGCAGTAACACTGAGAAAGTTCACATTTTGTAGTGATGAGTATTTCAGTATGTAAGAGCAAAGCGGCATGAGGCCTGAGATTTGCCTTAAAATTGTTCAACAGAGTAAAAAAAGAAAGAATGAAAATCGAGGAAAGGGAAGAAGGCAGACAAAGGAAGTCCAAATGGCAAAAAATGTATAATTTTGGCATTTGTATAATGGCAAGATGCTGAGATTCATTTTGTACTTTTGCCTCTTATGGATGCTTGAAATTGTTTATATGAGAAAAAATTTTGCTTAACATATAACTTCATGCTTTAATTCTCACATCTGGAAAAGCAGATGCAGACATTTTCCTGGACCTTTCAGGATTTTTCCTTTGGTAGTATGTAAGGTGGTATCTTGCACTAAAATAGTGCTTTAAGAAAGCTGAAAGTTCTCTGTGGAAGTCATAGAGCACACATTAACTCTCATTGAACACAGAGAACAAAGTGGGACTCTAACAGCTAAGTTATGACAGAGGATATAATATATATGTGCGCCTTAAAAATTCACCAACACAGTTACTCTGATGTTCACTAAATCAGGAATGTCTTGATGCTCATTTTCTTTTAGCAAAGGTTTTGGTCATTGTGTTAGTATTGGATTTAGATGCAGGAGAAAATTATACATTTTACTGGCTCCATGACAGTGTTTAAAATCTGTGGGTAACAGAATTATTTGTTTGCATCTGATTCCTTTCTCAGTTAAGTTTCTCAATCTATAACAACCCAGTATCATTGTAATGACTTCAGTAAAGCAGGTTCCACTGTATTCTTTGCTGATCTTGAGCATTAAGTCTCCTTGATAAAGGACCAAAAGGACCGAAATGCATTTGTGATGTCTCAACCACCTGAATAGGAAATACTCTCTCACAACCACTAACTAGGAGATGCAGCTAAATGGCATATTAGTTACTGTTCCTTAATTTTAACAGGAAATAAGCAGAAACCTCAAACATGATGAATAACTAAAAAATCTGGGAGTAAGATGGGAGGTAAGGGAGTAGAAGGTATCTTTGCGATCACTTTCCCAGATTAATCATTTTTTAAATGTTTTATAAATTCAAGAACTTGCAATTATGAAAATACTACACAGACATAACTTGCTAAATGTCTTAGGTAGGGATGAAATTACTCACTCTGGCTTTAATCAATAAATCATTGTCAGTTTATTAATCATGTATTACCTTATAACTGTGCAGTACTTGACAGCTTACAAAGCACTTTCTCACGCATTAACCCATTTTCCTTTCACAATAAGCCTTTGAGAGCACCTGGATTATTGTGTTGATTTTACACGTGAGAAAGAGCCTCCCAGTTGGGCCGGAGACAAGTAAAATTCTCCCCCAAAATGCAAGGCAAGAATTGAGGAGTGGACCCAAGACAGAGTAGGATGCGTTTCCAGCTGAAGAGGGACACTGCCTTACTCTCGCTGTCAATGTCCCTACGCCCATAAAATGCAGTTGGGAGGAAAATGTGCATTGTGAGTTATGACTGTTAAATTTCTGTACTTCTGATAAGGTATAGCTATGGCTCCCCCTGTAATTATAATCATTGACTGGCAAGTTATGAATGGTGATATAATGTGGAAGTTTAAAGCTATGCACTTACAAAATTGTTTTTCAGTCCTCAATACAACCCTGAGAAGTAGTTATTTCCATTTTACGGAGAAAGAAGCAGAGTGCTAGAAGATTTTTTTAAACAAAACCAAAACCTTTCTACATAAACATAATTAGCAAGTGGGGCCGAAGCCCAGTGCTGTCATGCCCTCCTATCAAATCCACAGCCTGCATCACCAGACCTTGCTTCTGCTCCCTTCTCTGCCCCTCCCTGCAACGGCAGTGAGAAGAACATTCCAACAGGAGCGCGACCAGCTTACAGCAAATAGATTCAAATGGAATACAATTCATTCTTCTATCCAGGAGATGCGTCTTGCATTTCTTTGTGTGCATAGACATATACCGCATGGCTAATATTGTAAAAACGATTCTTTCTGTCTGAGGAGAGAGAGAAAAGTGGAGAGAGAGAGGACAGCACAGCACCATTACTACTGCTGCTACTGGTACTACGACTGCTACGACTACGACTACTAATAGTACTCAACACAGGGGCCTTCTGTGCACCCAGTGATGTCAAATACATGCTATGTGTTAATGCATTTAGTTCTCCTCCTATGATATCTCATTCCATTTTTCTGATTAAAAATTATGTTGGCTAGGTTTCAGTTTAAGACTTTCTAATTTTGGAAATGGCATAATAGGTTCTTTTGTAATAAACCAGAACTTAAATTTTAATTTTAAGGAAGTTGTTACAGATATTCTTATTTTAAGTAGCTTTGGGATTTTACTATATCATTCATTCATTTAATGTCATTGAAAATGCACAATACTTTTAAAATAAAATAAATAAATAAATAAAATAAAATAAATTTTAAAAAAGAAAAAAAAAAAGAAAAAGAAAATGCACAATACATGGGGCCAGGGATATAGCTCAGTGGTACAAGCACTTGCCTGGCAAGTGCAAGGTCCTGAGTTCAATTCCTGGTACAAAAAAAAAAAGAAAGACAATGCACACATGGACAATGTTGTGCTACTTGCTATTAATGTTACGTGTGACATTAGCACCTTCAAAGAGCTCATAACCTAGCAATGTAAGAACCAGACCCTTGGGTGTGCCTTCAGAAATGATGCAACACAACACTCCCACTTCTTGTCCCGCCTCAGACTATCTTGGATGTGTCTGTCCAGTAGCAGCCCCACAAAGCAGTCTCATGTCTTTTCACATTCCTAGGACAATCACAACAGCTAAAGTGACAGCTGGCTTGGTCCACCAGTGCATGGGTCTTGCCTAAGCGACTGGATTTTGGATCTACATTTTGGAAGCCATGCAAATGTTCATTCAGTGTTTATGGAGCCCTGGGATTAAATTTGAAGTTAAGTGATTTTTCCTAAAACCTCTCTGTTTCCACATTGGTAAGTTCCCACCAGGTCCCCGTTCCACTTACCTTATCATACGAAAGACCAGGCACTGCTGACTCATGGTGGAATAAGGGAAGTGGGTGAAGGATGCACACAAAGTTAAGGAGCCATCACTCCTGCTTGGGAGGTCAGTGAAGATATTATAGAAAAAGTGAAAGAAAAACTGACCTTGTTCTGTGCTTCTTCTAGCTCCTCTACACCTTTCCTTCCTCGTGGTGTTAAGTGGGTCCTGTTCCATTTCTACCATGGGATCGTCAAGCCAGGAAACATGTCAGAAACCCCATACTCAAAGCACATTGGTTAAAAAAGTTGCAGGATTCTATTTTACCCCCTTTTCCCCCACCCTCCTTTACCTCTAACCGTTCAACTGATTTTCACAAACCACCCTTACAAATTAAAGGAGAGAGCCACATGGAAACATTACCCAGACAAGTGCCTCGGTGCACTGCTCCTCATCAAGTAACTAGAACTCAGGAGGCTAGAGGCAGGCACACATAGTTCCTCTGTACATACACAAAGTCGTCATGCATGTGACCCGAGGCACTGTGGATGGAGCTGCCAGGGATGTTCATTCACTGTTGACTTGTTGAATATCATTGAAAAACATTATTCAGCTTAAATTCCTAATACTTATCTTTTTTCTTCATTCTAAAAATATGTGTTGCCAGGAGTGGTGGTGCACACCTGTAATCCCAGCATCCAGAGGCTAAGGCAGGAGGATTGCCATGAGTTCAAGGCCAGCCCAGACTACATAAAGAGTTCAAGGCCAGTCTGAACTAAATAGTCAGACTCTGTCTCAATACACACAAATATGCACACATACATGCATGCCTACATACATGCACATTTACTTTAGTCTGGGTTAGTCTTGATACATGGCACTTAATAGATCACTGACTTAATTTATTAATATACAAATTAGATATTTTCTGGAGTGATCTCCCAATTTCTATATTCTTTATTGATGTCTTGTTCCTATCCTCAGGGCTAGATTTGTGTCTCATTTCTTTCTCTGTCATTTACCTTGTGGCCCAATTTTGGAGCTCATTTTCTTTGTAGGACTGAGATTCTTACCTAAATCCCAGCTCCCCACTATGGCCTAAAAGCCAACTTCTTGACAACTATTTTTCAAAAGGACTCATGCGCATCTCTATGTCTCTCCCTTTGGCAAGTTGGCTTGCTCTGTTTCAAACACTTCTCAAATCCACTGCAATCCCACTGGACTTAAAGATGGAAATCACCTAGAATCTAGGTAAGACTTCCTAAAACCTTGTCTAAAACATATAAGGTATGATCAAAATTCAGCGAATGTTTAAATTTTTAAAAATGTATTGCTGTCAAAGTCATTTTGCCATATACAAGATAGCTAAGATAACTGTACTACTAATTTCTATTGCTTTAAGAAAAGGAGCAGTTAGTGCTTAAGGTTTGACCAGTTTTACATGCCTATATCTGTTTATACAAGTAACCAATTTGAAGATAACAATATGTAATACCACAACCATTGTTAATTTCCTATCACCTTGTCTGAAATTCTGTATTGCTTGTATTGTTTTGGTGTTGTTTTGTTTATGTCTGTTTGTTAATATGTTTTCGTCCTTTTATCTTTAAAATTAAAAAAAGAATGCATAAGAAAGAAATACTTGAAAAAGGTCATGTTATCATTAATCTCCCTTAAAATACTCCCTCTTGCTTTGAACACACTTATCTCTCACTTTCTGAAGAAGTTCTGGAAGTCTTTCATGAGTGTCTTCAGTTGACCTGTTGTGGCATCCTTGATATCCTGAATCGATTCAAACTTTACCTTTCATGGTGATTGTGACTGTAGGGAAGAGCTAGAAATTGCATGGTGTGCAGTCCAATGAATAAGGTGGACGACGACCTGCCATCATATTTCTGTGAGCCTGCATTTCCACTGGATGGCATGCAGCAGCAGCATTCATCAAAGTCTCAGTCACATTTACAAACATACTCATGAAAGAGGACTCTCAGAATACCTTCAGAAAGTTATAAGGATGATGAGATAAATGTGTTCAAAGTGAGGAAAATATTTTGAGGAAGATGAATGGCAATGTGTGCTTCCCTGTAATAATGTTTTAAGTGTATGCATTCACTGTAGTTTTCGATTGTACCTCATATCCATGTCTCTGTTAGAATGCCTGCATAGATCTACTTTTACTGCTACGTAAATGACTGCAGAAGAGAATTATCCTGGTACCTACACTTCAAGCAATTCTGTTCACATTAATAACCACGTCATCATAAGGCAAGCAGCCAATGGATGCCGCACAATCGATGCTAACATCTTCGCTATCAGATTGATAGGATCAGAAGTAAATAAGTGGAATCACAGAGTTAAAAAGAGCCACACACAACAAACTCTAAGTGAATAAGAAGCCTCCCCCAAATTATCAAAGTTTATAATATTAACCCCATCTGCCTTTCTGCTTTCTTACGCACATGCTTTCCAACTTGTACTCTTTTCAGCACTTCCCAGTTCAGATTTCTGCCATGTGTTGTGAGCCTATTCTATACCACAAACTGTGCTTACAACTTGGGAACCACGGCAGATACAGCAAAACCGCTACATCCAAGGATTCAGCCTAGTAGTCGAGCAAGATGGCTCTGAAATGTCACGATGGCCTTGGAGATGATTTTACAGAGTGCTGTGGAACAGAGTGCTATGAGAGCAGCCCGATTTTCCTGAGGAAGAAAGGATAGTTCTTAGATAAGATGAACTGAACTGAGACTTAAAGACTGACGACATTACACAACTAGCCAAGGGTATTTCCACTACCCCATACAAATGTTATTTTTCCTACAGTCATCCACCCACCATCAAAGCTCATCCACAGACATTTAGTTTTTCCTTCGACTCTCTTACTTCCCTTTTTCTAGGAACTTGAAGTGTGTGGTGGAAGAGATGGCCTGCTAATCAGGGTCATAATTTACATTAATGATTGAGAATTCTTGGAGCTTGTAGCAGCAAATTTCATTTAAAAGATGGTGACAAATAACAGGTTCCTGTGATTACAGAATCACCAGAAACCTTTGGCTTTCACAGCAGACACACTGTGCTAAGATTAAATAAACCAATAGAACTCGAAGTTGAGAGTAGATCAGAATCTGCAGGGAGACTTAATAAAAACTCAGAGACACAAGCATCTCATTTTCCTCTGTCCCTATTCTAAAACCAGTGGGGGCCTGTTAAATCAGAATTGTTGGTGATAGATATTGAATCTGAGGATGAAGGAATAGAACGCTCCATACATGTTAATAGCTTTCTTGTTTAAAAAATGGCACTCATGTACATTTCCATCTGCACTTTTACTAAAACAAAATTTTGCTGTTATGCAAACATGCCCTTAGAGAATAATGGGTTTTGAAATTATCAAGGGATAGAAATGTGTTCTTAAAATTAATAAATTAATAATGTTCTAAACCGCCAAGCAACAGGTTGTTAATTTAGTAAGATATTTTCAAAATTTAATTGTATCTAATTATAAATATTTTATGGCTACAGTTACTGAAGATAAATGTCTCTTTTTACATAATTTCTAAGTGCAAAAATACAGACAACTTCTAAAAATTGTTAGAATAGGATTTTCTCAGACTACCAATGTTTATTTTCCTCTGTCCTTGTTATTAAAATTAGCTACAGGAAATAGCAATAGCTAATTTTTAAAAGTAAACAAAACTGGTCAAAATAATTTTGTTGTACAGATGACTATTTTTTAAAAGAGAAGCATATTAGAAAGAAATTTTGTCTATTAGAAGTGGCTATCCAGATGGAGATGTAACATGAGATAGGCTGTTTTGTTATGATTGTTGCTATACAATTCAATTATTTTAGTGAATGAGTTTATTGTTTTTTATGCCGAAGTATTAGGAAAATAAGGAGAGTCAGCAGGAATTTCATCCACATATAATCCAAAGATGAGTGAATTAGGCAGAAGTTGGATTCGTGAAGGTTTTGTTTTGTTGTCCTGGTTTTTTCTTTTCTTTTCTTTTCTTTTATAACACATGCCCCATTGTCAGTATACTAGTTCTCTACTACTGTGTATAAATTTACCACAGCCTTGGCAACATGAAGCCACAAATACGGATCCTCTCAAGGTTGCTGCGGAATTTCAGGCCTAATTTGGCTCATTTACTCGCACAGCTGAAATCAAGGTGGTGATCTGAGGTGACTCCATTTGGAAGTTTGATTACTAAAGAGTTAAGGTGTTCATGTTCGTCCTTGTTCTGCTCAGAACTCATTGTCTTGTAGTTAAGTAACAGAGGTCCGCACTTCTTACTAGCTGTCCTCACTGACGTAAGCTGCTGCGCGCTCCTCTCCACAGACAGCTTACGCCATTGTTGTTTGCCTCTTCAAAGCGAGCAGGAGAGTCTCCCTACAGTCCACTGAGACTGTAATAGTCCGCAACGTGACTGGGAACACGACATCCCATGCTGCCTTCAGATTTAATTTGTTCTCCTAAATCTGCCTCCACCCAAATACAGAGACATGACTCAATGGGAGCCACTCACCGTGTGGTTCCCCAAATCAGAAGTGAATTGCATATTGTCAAATTTACTTATTGATTGCCTTCCACTGCCCCAGAATATACATCTGAGATTTTAAAAAATTATGCTAAAATAATGTTTAAAAATATCTCTTTCTCCTGAATGAATTACAGCCACAGAAACTACTCAGGAATTTATTTTTAAAATTCCTGATAAAATTAACTGCCAACAAACAAACCACAAAGGAAAATGTTAGTTATTTTTGTGATTTGTTGTTTCATGTGTTTTTAGACATAGTGACTTCCATAACTTGCTGTTAGGTTTCTATCAAGTGTTTGGAGCTTTTACTAATTAGTCACAAACAAATAAATATATTTAATAATTATATTAATTACAGTAGCACCAGTAGTACAGTAATTAAAGTACAACAGAAGTTTATTTCTCATATCCAGGCTCTTTCAGTTTTCCAAAGTGCTATAGTACCCTTGTCTAAGGCTAGGAACATAACCATTTTCCAGGAAACTAACAGGAGGGAAGAGGCAAAGGCCAGAGCAATGACATCTGCTCACATCCCATTAACTCAAAGGCAGCCCCATGGTCACACATGGCTGCAGGGAAGCAATGAAACACAATCACCAGCCAGGAGCCCAGGATAGAGGGAGAAATACACCAGAGGAAACGGGTCTCCTGCAGTAACAGTAAAACTGATGACCAGAGTTCCTGCAGTCATGTGTTCCCTGATTATCTGGACCATTGCATCACACTGGAATTACAACTGCTGTATCACATCTGGAATGCAAGCGTGAGTCTCCTTTAAAATGTGTGTATTTTCTGAGTTCTTAAATAGAATTAGGATGTTTCCACAGGTTCCCGTACAAGGCTGTTGTGATGAATAATCAGAGGATGTTGTTTTGCAGTGTTGATCTCCTAAGCTTAATAAACTGCCCCTAAATGGCAGTTGCACAAAGTCATTATAGAAATATTATAATTTCCTTAATTGATAAATGTAGGATTATTTTCCTCTACAATAATCTCCTTTTTACATAACTGTAAGAAATTCTCTTTTTGAATATTCATGGCTTTTAATTTTCAAATTCTTAATTTCCTAAATTGTACCTAATTGTGATTTGCCATAGTATTAGACTCTTCCTTTTATAAGTCTCAATTGGCTTGTTACAGGAAGTATAAGCAAAATTTTTTCTCTATATGCAAAATGTTATTCTGAACAAATTATGGCCTTTATAACACAAGTTTCTGAAGGAACTAAGGAAGAGATTTTTCCCCCTCACACAGCAAAGTATTCTTTATCAACCTGAATACTTAACCTCCTTAAAATATCTTTACATGCTGTAATTATTATAATTGTAATATACTGTTTTCTCATGAAGAGATTATGTACTCTAGAGGGACCTGCTCCCATAAAGAAGTACTTTTAAGATATAAAAGCAAAACTTTAGCCTTGTAAACCTGACACAGTTTACTGTAACTCTGCATCAGCTACAAAGAAAGAGCAAATGTAAGAGGGAGATGACAAAAGAGGACATCCAGCCATGTCACTCTTTAAAGCCAATTCTTGCTAAATCTGACCCTGATACCTCTTCATAGACACATTAGCCCAGTTGTTTGAAGTTGGTTCCAGAAATCATGAGAGGAGAGGATTTGGCAAGGGCAAGTCTAATTTAATTTTCGAAAGGACTCCAAGAGTAGCTTAGGTGCATTTACAGATGAAACCGAAGCCCAGACATGTTAAATAATTTGCCTGAAGTGCTCATAAGAGGTGGAGTTGAGACAGGGGTTCTAAGCCCAGCCAAATCTATTTCTCCAAAAGCCCTTCTACTTGATAAGTCACTCAATGACTCTTTTAGCAATTTTAATCACCAAGTTGGTGGTGGCTCCACTGCACAGAAAACAATTATTTTAATAATTGATGCATAAGTGATGGTTACTGCAGAAAAATCTGATTTTACTAGAAATTCATTAAATAGATGACTAGGTAAAGAGGTAGACAGTAGTTTCAACAGTCGGTAAGGCACACAAATCAGTGCAGAATAAACGTCCTGCCTTGATACTTTCTCAGGTTGAAAGGTGTTCACAAAACCCCATGCAAAGCCCTAAAGTACAAAGATTATACTCACAATATGCAAGTCAGTAAGGCCGCGGTTTCACTCTCTTTAAAGCTAAGAGGAATTACAAATTATAATTATATAGTTGTTGAGATGTTTGTCCTCCTTCCTCAAGAATGTGTGGGTACGTGTCTATGCATGTGCTCCTGTGTGTGTGTGTGTGTGTGTGTGTGTGTGTGTGTGTGTATTTCCCTGTTGGTTACTTTTCTGGTTTTATACGTTTGTGTGACTCACAAAAATTGGTAGGGCAGATTCAACCTTCAAGAATGATGTATCACACAGGTAATGTAGGAGGATGTTTTGCAGAGTCTTTTAGTATGGAAAACTGCAAACAGAAAAATATGTGGAGAGAACTGTGTAACGAATTCCATTTATGCTCCCCTCAACATCAACAGCTACCAGTTCATGGTAAATCTTGTTTCATTTCTGTCCTCGCCTATCCTTTCTCTTACCTTCAGTTATTTTAAGTTAAATAGCAGACTTACTTTAAATTAAATAGCAGTCATTACTTTCTTATGTATGTCAGTGCAAAGAAAAGATCTGAAAGTAAGGCCTATGGAATTTTTATACATCAAGGTGAAAAATATACAACTCCTCATCTTTCTTCAGCAGTACCTGGGTTCAAGTTCTCACAGAATCACGGTGTCTATTCCAGATGACCACACGTGCTGGGACAAACCGACTCTTGGAACACATTTGAATTTTGTTGTTTTTCAGCTTGTGCTTCTAGGTCCTCTGTATACTAATCCTTCCCTACAAATTCAAAGTGTGTCCCACTGAATCCTGTTCTCATCAATGCACTCTTCTTAATCTCCTTCACTGACAGTGAAACTCCTGTTGGCTTCTCCCAGGTCTAGAGCGCAATGCATTTCACCAAAACCAGTGCCTCCTTTAAGAATTAGATCAAGGTCATTCTCCTTCAGGAAGTCTTAATGGAGTAACACGAATCACAGTGACCTCTGAATTTCATAAACACAATTGCTCCCACAGTTTTCTCTTTACTATACCTTTTTCTCAGTACTAAGAACTGAACCAAAGGCCTTCATTGAGAGCCTCATTCCAGCTCTCTTTTTTTAAAATTTTGAGACAAATTCTCACTAAGTTCCTAAATTGCCAGGCTGACCCTCTTGTGCTCCTCTGCCTCTCAGCCTCCCAGAGTGCTGGGACTATATCCATGTACTACCATGGCTAGTACATACAACATTGTATTATACACACTTTTCCATCTTTATTTTCCCAACTTGATTGTTAAAAATCTTCAGTATGGTAAGGATTATAATTTATAATTGATTTCCATCTTAAGTTTTATAGCACCTGCAACAAAAATGCTATATTAGCAAATTAAACTAAATATAAATTCATTCATTTAATGGGGTCAAATATCTACATGGGACTGGAAGATGTTGGACTGAATTTATGTAGCATTTAAATGAATATATTACTTACATGTACTACAGGCATTTAAATATTCAAAAAGCTAAATTCTCCCAAAGATAAATTTACTAATAGTCTATGGTTTGTTAGTGAATTTTTAAAAATCAAGACTCTAATTTAAATTCTTCAGGCTGGGGATATAGCTCAGTGGAATAAGCGCCTGCTTAGCAAGCTCAGGGTCCTGAGTTCGATCCCCAGTACCGCAAAAAAAAAAAAAAAAATTAAATTCTTCAAGATGTGAATTTACATAATCATGATAATAATCCCCTCATAGATGTCTTTTATATTTATTTCTTGATAAGTCTCTGAACATCATCTCTCTAAAGAGCACCAAGAGCACTTGAATGAAAACTGAATGTTCTCTCCGGTTTCCAGAGAGAACATCATAAATGCAGAGCAAGGCACAGCCTCTAAAATAGAACTGCTCAATCTATTTCATTTATATTGCAAGGCATTTGAAATTGGAATGTTTTTATGTGCTGAACCAATTTGATTTCTATGCGTGATTTTCCATTCATGCTTTTTCTTTCTTTCTCCACTCAAGGTTGATTTTAATAGTGATGATATATAATGACACACACGTGAATGAAAGTGGTACAGAATTTATATCATCATTATTCTTGACGGAAACAATACAAAACTATGAAATTCTGTTATGAAAATTTACTCCATAATGACATGAGGAGGAAAATGAACTGGCTATCTTGATTGCACTTATTAAAATAGCTGGAGCAGGTATCAACAAATTGCAGTGATTATCATTTCCACAACTGATACTTCCAGATTGCAAACTTTATGGGGACATCTCAACTTGGTTTGACCTTATGTTCCTTGAGCATGGGTCAGTGCCTACTAAAAACTCAGCATAGAACAGGCTGTAAGTTTCCCACTGCACCATCCTCAGATCTGAAGAGCTGTAATGTAACGTGAACAAATCTAGGTCTCCAGCTGTAGAGGAAGTAGGGTCACTCAGAATCACTAAAATACACTGTAACACCTAAAATGTATGGGGTGCTTACTATTCACCAGTCACTTGCCTCAGAGGCATTATCTCATTTTAATTCCATCACATTTCTAAGAGGCTGATAGCATTTTACTTTTATGTCATATTGCTGCCATGGAGCTGAAAGCCTTGGGACATTAGCTGCAGGTTTTGCGCTTAGCTTTCCTTCACACTGTCTCTGTCATTTTAAGCCTCTCTCTCCACAGTAATTTCTCCCCATAGGACCATGTCTTAGCTGTTATTCTCTAATATATGTCACGACCTATATCCCCACCTCCAGTGGCCAACTTTTCACTGTGATTCATTTGCCTACAATTGTAATGCAACTGGCAGCCTTTTGAATTACTTTTATCCACTGTCCTCCCTTATGAAACTGTTTTAATCTTCAGATAATATTCAAAGCATTATCAAACATGGGCCCTAATCCTAGAATGTTAGCTCAGCCTTCTGTTCCCTAATTAAATGGAACTCTAATGTCTGAGTTGAACTTCATCAGTCACAAACAGTCTGCCTGTTCCAACCTCAGGACTAAGCTCTGGGTTTTAACGTACTCTTCGGGACTCACAATCCTACATAGACACACTGGGGCATCCCCTAGCTCATGGTGCCTCCTCTTCTCCCCAGGACTGGATTGAGGCATTTCTGCTCCTCTGTTTCCTCAGCTCCATTCCCACATGTAGGGAAGTCACTGCCCAAGTCTGTGCGGCTTCCTTTTCCCCCAAGAAATAAGCTTTCAGCAGTCTCTCTGCCCTGTACCCCATGGATGATGCTTCTGAACTCAATTTCCCCTCAGTGGAAGCATTTCTCTTTAATGAAACTCTGAGTTTGTGTCCCAAACTGTAGTACAATTAAAATTCTTTTTCAACAGCCTCTGGTGTCCCCCAGACAGCTGATATCTAAGGAGGGAAGCCAGCAGGGCCATCCTCAGATACAAATGCAGAGCAGTAAAATGTGGATTTTAATCCATGTGGTTTTCCCTTTTACCACTTTCTTCCTCCATTATGTTTCCTCCCCATAAAGAAAAGAAAAGTCCCACACTCCCAAATTTGGCACCTCAGCCAGGTCTGCCCTCCTTCAAATTCATACAACATAAATTTATTTTCTCTTCTCCATTTCACTCAAAACTGGCAAACAGAAAAATGACCCCTGACTTTCATTCAATCAGCCTGCCTCTGACAAACAAATTCACATCACCCTGGCAATTACTGCAACAGCTCCGTGCTTTTCCTCCTTGATAACAGCTATATGCTTAATGAGGACACTTGGAAAGGAAAGACTAGAACCCAAACTAGTTCTGCAGTTTCAGGAAATGTGATAAAAGATAAATTAGAGGCAGAGAAATTTTCCTATGCCTCTTAAAAACACCAACTGAAAACAGCTGTGATGTTTGGCCTTGGAGTTATGATCCCAAGTTTCACGTAAAGATGGGCTGTGTTTGTTGAGGAGACGCGGTATTTCTTGAGCCCACGCTCCTGATCTATGCACTGTGAGTTATGGGATCCCATTCAATTCCTAGTAACAACCTCACGCTGTGAAATGGGTATCATTTGCCCCCATTTTACATATAAAAAATGTGAGCTCAGCCTAGAGTAGGTAGACCCAGAATTTCCGCTGGGTGAATAATAAACTTGAAATTGCACCTGCTGTATTCCTACCTCCCCAAAATGGCCTTTATTCACATTATTTAGTTTATCTTAGCCCATTGGTGGAACTACCTAAGGGATTGCTTACATTCCTCACAGACCTGTCAAGAGTCTGGCCTACCAGTCACTTTTAAATAATAAACCTCCTTGAATAACATTATTCATCTACCTTACATGCTGACAGTGCCTAGAATACAGCATGAACCATGATGTTGCTGTACTAGAGGCAGTGATGGTCCTCAAACTGTCCACACCTTAGTGTCAGAACCTGTGAATATGTTACTTCTCATCATAAGGGAGGCATTGCAGATGCAATTAAAGAAGTGATCCTTTTGATGGAAAGACTATCTTGGATTATCCAGGTAAACTCATTTAATCTCTTCAATCTTAAAAGAACCTTTGAAGACAAAAGAAGTATCAAAGAAAAATGCAATATTTTCACCTTTGAATATGGCTGAAGGAAGGGCTCATGAGCCAAGAACTATAGGTGGCCTGTGTCAGCTAAAAAAGATGCACCCAAACCAATAATTCTCTAAAGCTCACAGAAAAACACAGCCTAGCCGGCATCTTCAGTTTAGCTCATTGTTCTGTGTCAGATTTCTGACTTACAGAACTATAAGATGATAGATTTACATTGTGTTAAGCCACAAAGCTTGTGGAAATTCACTGCAGAAAAAATACCAAGTTAATTTAGTGGCTTAATATTTACAGATTAAATAAATGAATAATCTATTAGCCATTTTGCTCCCTAAACTTGATACCCCTTTCAAAGATCAGAAGAACAACATTTCATTTACTCTTTTGGGAGCAGCTGGCTTCCCGTAGCATAGAGTTTGCAGGATCAGGACTTTGCTCCTCAATGAGATATACACATTTTGTTCTGTATTACATGTATTAATCATTTTTCAAAATATATTAATCTTCACATAGATCAAGACACAAAGACCCACGTACTGAGAGATTTTAACTGGATTAAAATTTTTTGTCTATATAATCTAATGACCATGTAAAAATTAAATCTTATAAGGAAGTGAAAGACTTCTACAATAAAGACTGTTGCACTCTGGAAAAAGAAAATGAAAGAGGAAAATGGAAGATACCACCTGTTTCTAGCAAAAGCAATCCTGGGTAAAAAGAGCAAAACCACTGTATATAAAAAAAAAATCTTTTTATCTATTCATCAGTTGATGGGCATTTTGGCTGTTTTTAAAAGTTAGCTATTATAAACTGTCTTGTTATAAACATATATCACTATGGTATGATGTTTTTAATTGTTTCAGGAAGATACCAAGAAGGGCGTAGCTGGGTCAAGTGGAACCTCTAGTCCTAGGTTTTTGAGGAATCTCCACACTGACTTTCACAGTGGTTGCACCCGTCTATGATCCCACCAACAGTGAAAAAGACATATCCCTGCCAGCATGTACTATTGGTTGATTTCTTGATGACAGCCATTCTCTCTGGAGTGAGATGGAATCTCAGTGGTGCTTTAATCTGCATCTTTTGAATGATGAGTGATGTTGCTCACTTTTTCACATATTTATTTGCACCATTATGTCAAGTACAGTAACTCTGACAATTGGAGTGAAATATCACATTGTGTCTCATACATGAGATACCCAAAGTATAAATAAAAAGTGAAGGAAAAGACAGGTAAAAGGAAGCAAGGAGATAAACTTTTCTTAAAAGAGAAGGGGACCAGCAGGCTGAGGGAAGGAGGGCAGAGAAACAGGATGGAAAAAGGAATTGAAAATGTATTGTGTGTACGCACCGGCTCCCCACAAAGAATGTAAACATTATGTACTGCAAATAGGTGCTTAAAAAAAAATACTTTGAAAAAAATCAAGAGTTATATCAGGCTGATTACCTTTGTCTGAAAAAGGGAAACACAATTTTTTTCTTAAATGGTGTTGAAATGAGTCTAAATGCAAAAAGCAAGCCAGAGAGATGGAAATACTTATGATTCGCAGCGATGGAGTCCAGTGGAAACAATGATCTGCAGGTAAAATACACATGGCCAGACAGGAAAATGCTTTCCCTGTGTAAAACTTTGCCAAAACTTGAGGGGCTCTGTAGACACTGTTACATTTTTATGTGTATTTGGCCAGAATTTTTAAGTGAAATATTTATAAAAGTACATTCCATATGACTGAAAATGTAAAACACGCACCATTTTATGGACTTCTCAGACATTCAGAGAAAATTTCACCCAACACTGGCAGAATATATATTCTTCTCATCAGCACACAAAGTATTTTCCAGGATCGACTATATATTAAGCCAGAAATATGTCTCAACAAGTTTTTAAATGAAATCATATCATCTATCTTCTCTGAGACAATGAAAAAAAACTAGAACTCAACCAATAACACATAAATCGAACAAATAACACAGAAACTAAACAATATGCTTTTAAAAGCACAATAGGTCATCAGAGAAATCAAAAGAAAAATTAAAATGTATCATTTTTCTGCCAAAAGCATGCTTTGTCTAGCAAATGAAAAGCACACACACACACAAAACTCTGTGAACTCGTACAGATCAACATTAGGCAGTAAGAATACAACACTTAAAAAAAGCGACTCAAACCACCTGGGAGACCTAGTAAATTACCTTAACATTAAAAAAACAACTTCATCTCCTAGAATATCAGAATCAGATGTTTTAAACTAAAGAGAAGAGAAAAGGAAGAAATCGGGAAGGAGGAGAAGGGAAAGAAAGTGCAAACAGAAAAGAAGGAGGAAAGATCTGGTCAGAGAGGAAAACGTGGAGGCTGCTGTGGCTCCAGAAAACTCTCTGAAAAGGAGACAGGATTAGCGTGGGTTACGGAGAGAATGAGAAGGAATCTGCTGGAAGGAGCCTAACTAACTCACAGAACGTGAACTGCAACAGGGAGCTGAGAACGCGCTGATGACGCTCCGCTGCCCGAACCCCAGCAGTTTTGCACTCTGACGAGCTCCTTTACATGCTCCCTGTCATACTTTCTCATTTTCCTATTTTAGGGAAGCAAATATAGTATTCATTTATGCTCTTCACCAAATATTTGTGTCTATATCAAAATACTTGATAGGATAGAACCGGATTCTCACCACATAACCTCTTAGGGGAGTAAGGTGTGCCATTTCCAGGTGGAAAATGTAAGAAATTGTGGAGAACTCACTGCACTCTTTCCTCCGGCACTGGCTGAAAATAACTGTCAAGATGGGATCTGTTCCAGGCCCCCAAATTCAAAGATCCAATACAAAAATGGGCATCTGAGAGGAATACATACTTCTCACATGAAGAAATATGGATGGCAAATAAATACTTTAAAAAAGCTTAAAGTCATTAGTCATTCAAGAAATGCAAATTAAAACAACACTGAGATTCCATCTCACTCCAGAAAGAATGGCTATCACCGAGAAATAAAAGATTCACAAATGCTGGAGGGGCTATGGGGAAAAGGAGCTCTTCTCCACTGTTGGTGGGAGTGTAGACTGGTACAACCACTGTGGAAATCAGTCTGGTGACTGCTCTGTAAAGTAGGATTAGATGTCCCGTTCAATCCAGCTATTCCCCTCCTGGGTGTTTTTCCAGAAAAACTGAAAACATCATACCACAGTGATATATGTGCACCCATGTTCATAGCAGCACAATTTGTCATAGCCAAATCTCGGAAACAACCCAAATGTCCATCAGCTGAAGAATGGATTAAAAAGTTGTGGTATTTTTATACAATGGAGTATTACTCGGCTATAAAAAAGATAAACTAGAGGCCTTTATAGGTTAAATGGATGCAAAGAGAGACCATACTCACTAGTGAAATAGATGATTCACATGTGTAAACATCATATTTCCTCCCTACTATAAGAACTTGAAAGAGTAAATAAAATCTGAAAGGTACAGTATATATTGTGAAAGGGAAAAGAAACTGCTCAAATAGGAAGGAGCAATTGGGATGAAGGAGGAGAGAGGAAAAAAACAGAAGGAAGAGGCAAAGACAATGTATATGTGTACACAGGTATAGCTAGGATAATTGTACTACTCATACCTGTTGGTTTATTGAAAGGAACTGTTAGTTTGTAATTATTTGACCCATCTTGCATGCCTGTATCTAGTTATATGTGCAACTATTTTGAAGATGAGATTAGGAAATATAATAAACATTGTTAATATCCTATCACCATGTTTTGAAATTATTATTATTGTTCTCTATGCTGTTTAGTTTATATATTTGTTTTTGTTATTTTGGGTTTTTTTAATAAAAAACAAAATTTATATGTGTATATAAGGACAGCTGGAATAGGTGTATTGCTGATGTCTGTGGTCTATTGAAAGGAACAGTCAATGCTTCAAATTTTCTTTTTTTTCCTTGACCAATTTTGCATGCTTGAATTTGGTAAACAGAATGACTGATCTGAAATCAACCATATGCAGTATAAGAACCATTGTTGAACTCCTACCATCTTGTATGGTGAAGCTCTGCACAATTTCTAATTTTTTTTATTATTATGTGTTACTGTCTTCGATTGTTTGATCAATTTTACATTCTTATGTCCGGTGGACTGAACAACTTTGTTGAAGATAACAGTATGTAACGAACCAACCATTGTTAATTCCTATCATTTTGTTTTGAGGTCATATATCGTTTTTGTTGTTTTCATGTTGTTTTGATTTTTTCATTGTTGTCTTGTTTTTTTAATTTTTAAAATATAAATAAATAAATAAATAATATGGGATCTCTCCATCAGCCTGGGTCCTGAAGTGAAAACATGAATGAGAGTCTCCAGTCATCTTATGATGGGTAGTTTATGTAAGAAATGAACTTTCATAGCTGAAGGCCAATAAGACCTAAAGATTGTTTGTTATAACAGCATAATTGGTTCTGATACAACAGGCACAAAAATGTATTATATTTACTTGCATTTTTACATATATAGAACAGGTGGATAATTTAAGGACCTCCTCTACATTCAAGTTATCTAAAATTCACTAAAATGAGATTAATATTATGTTCAAGCTATAAATTTTAACAAGCTATAATACCTACATCCACAGGCTATGTCCTAATTCCATGTCAGGTTGTATGTATGTTGTGTATTATTAACCTGATTGACTGTAACTCCCACACAAGTGACAGTTTTAAAGGAAAAAAATCATACTGGTCTTTAACTATATAATTTTTTTTTACTTATTTTTGGTACCAGGAATTGAACTCAGGACCTCATGCTTGCCAGGCAGGTGCTTGTGCCACTGAGCTATATCCCTGGCCCTGCCTATGTAATTTTAAATGAGTGTAATTTTTAAAATCATGGAACAGGTGTATTGACAGCTAGCTGGAATCATCTGAAAGCCTAATCTACCTAAAGAAACAAGTAGAATTATAAGGAATGTTTACAAACATTTGCTAAGTCAAATTTGTTAGGGTGATTTGGGACTTTTCATCAAAAAGATAAAAGAACAAATCAGAACAAATTCTGAAAACTATAACAAACTTTCCTGAACCCAGCTAGAAATTTATTGACCTTTTTAAATGGTCATTTAAACCTTTTTAAATAGAAAAACTGCAAAGTGTCATCAGTGCATTCTCAGTTCCCTGTTTCAAACTATATCATTCCTAGTGAAAAGGAGGAAAATTTCATCATTAATCATGCCACAAATGGACACTTTCTTACTTACGCAAAAAGACACACAAAATGACACACACATATTCGTACAAAACTTTCAATGGATTTTTCCATTCTCAGAAATTAGATTACAGTATATATTTTTGTGATGCCTTTTAGTACTATCTACATCTTTTCTTAATTATTCCTTGATTGGTTTGAAATCAGTGACTTAGGCCATTTTTTTAAATCAAAGGTAAAGTCAAATAGTACTGATATTCAGTTATTACATCTTAAAAATAATTTCCATTTATAGTATGAAACTAGCAGATCCATGATGGAAGAGTCTGCTTTTCTTTTCTTTTTTTGTCTTTTCTTTTTTAATAATCCATATGTATGGCCTTCGGTATGGAACAGTATTTATTTGCAAATTGTCCACCTTGTGTTATCTCTCTGCTTAGTCTATGGAAATTCTCCATTAGAAGAACCAAAAAGCCACAAAGCTCTCCTGTTCTCTTTGGGTGGGCAGCAGTGTGGACAGCAGACAGAGTGTGGAAACTGAATGTATCTTGGCAGGGAGCCAGATTCGTGGACTGTTCTTGGCTACACTGAGAGTGGCTCTCTATTTATCTGTGATTGAAAGATGTGTAAGTCATGGATCCAACAAAAGTGCTTACACACAGTTGTCACCTTGTAAAATATAAGTGATTCTGTAACTTTTATTTGACACTGTTCTTATATAGACATATGATCGAACTCTGGTGAAAATACCAATTTAAAACACAGCTGTGACACTTGCTTTATACTCTTGGAAAAATCATCTCATGTTTATCTGACAACTAACAAAATAGTTTTCTTCTTTTTCTTTCAACTTCCTCCTTTAAAGCTAGATTTTTAGAAGAGAGGAGAAATCTTCATTTCTCTCTTGAATGAGATTATCTTCCTAAATGCCTGAATGGTGGTCATTATTGTATTTATTATATTGGGATAGCAGATTAGAGCTTGAATTCTATTACAAGATTATCTGGGATCCCTTATCTCTCTCACCATCTAGTTGTGCAATTTTAAGAAGTATCTTTCTTTCAGATACTATGTGTTACTGTAAAGATAAAATTATTTTTAAAATGTAAGGATTTTAGAATAGATTCGGACACAAAGTACTATTTATGCTTTCCATTGTTACTCATATAAAAAGCAATACCCTACTTTTAACATAATGCGTTCATTGTAAGACAGGCTAATCATAGTGGTAAGGTTATACTGAAGATGTCCAAACTGCACACAATAAAAGTCTCAGTTACAGACCATAAGCTGAGAGGGCCAGAACTTCAACAGAGATGTTAAACAACACCCTACCTTTCCTTATGCACTTAATAAACCCTGATCTTTAATGTATAGATCAGTTTTCACCATGGTCCTCTGGCTATATAGGCCCTGGTGGGCTTACTGAAAGAAGGACTTATATAGTCACTGCTGAGTTTAACTCTCAGAGTGTGTGAGAAGAGCTCCATGACCAGCTCTAAGGACTTGCATACAAGGGGTAATGCCATCATGGAGTTAATGTTGAAGTAAAATGATATACCAAGTTACCACCACTAAGTGCCACAGCATGATGTGGTTAGAAGCAGAACATTATTGCTATCTTTCATCATAAACATCAACTCACTCTACTCATTTATTCATTTATTCAATTACTCAACTAAGAAACATGCTAAAGGACATGGAGTAATTAGCATCAGTTCATTTAGGATAACTAAAAAGGCTTAAAGAAGATATTTGTTATTTCCAAAAAATAAAAAGTTCATAAGATAATGAATAATTTTCTCACCTAAACCTAGGGAAATGAGAAACAGAAAGATAGTTCTGGTACTCAAAATTTCTTTCACTTAAGGACATTGGATGAGTCACTCTCCTGTCAGTGGGACAAAACATTTCATACCCATAACTTGAAGAAATTATTTTTGTTGCTCTTAGTTTCAGAGGGGTAAGTCTATGATGGGCTGGTTTCAAGACAGAAATATCATTACAGAAAGGGATGGTGGGAAAAATCTGCTCACTTCATGGCAATTTGGAAGTAGAGGAGGAAGAAAGAATCAGAAATCGGGAGATACCCTCCAAAGGCAAAATCCAGGGACCCATCTCCCCAACTGGCCCCAAACTCTTAACACCACATTCAACTAGTAACTCATCAATGGATTAATCCACTGAGATGGTGTCTTAGTTATTCTTTTCTCATTGCTGAGACAAAATACCCAACACCCAAAGTCAGAGGGGGAAAGGCTTATTTAGCTCACAGTTTATAGAGGTTTCCATTTACAATCAGCTGAGTCCAAGGCAGGGGGGCCCTAGCAGACAGGCTATGCAGAGAAGAAATGGTCATGGCAGTCAGAAGGTAGCAAAACAGCAAGGGGGAAGGGGGTTGGGAGACAAGATTCTTTCTGCTCCTTATATTGTATCAGGCTACCTGCCGTATGGTGGGTATAAGACTCATACCCTTAATCCTGGCCAGAACTATGTCAAACCAATCAGTGGACTGATTTATGAATCACACATCCTTAACCTCAGTATCACAGACTCTAGATTCAGCCACCTGTGAAAAAGCCTTATGACTACATGTGGCTTTGGGGGGACATCTAGATATAAACCATAACAGGTGCACAATACAACCATGATCCAGTCACTTCCAAAACCCCACATCTCTGAACATATGAGGCTCTGGGGGGACATTTAGAAGCAAACTATGGCAGACATTTATTAAATGAGTGGTCATCAGAACAGATTTATGTTTTTGTAAACTACTAGAGCTGTCAAAGCAAGGATCACGATTTTGGAATTCTTATAAACTATACCACAATTTCAGCTACCAAGCTCTGAAACTGAGAGCTCAATAGATATATTTTACGTAAACTTAGATACTGTTGAAGAGAGAATTCATAAACTGGAAAATAGACAGTAAAGAATTATCCAAAATTCATGATATGTCAACAAAGAGATGATAATACCATGTAGAAAGACAAGGAGAATACACTGAACAGAAGGGTATGTCAGAAAGTATAAAAGTAAAGACATTATTTAAAGACATAAAACATAAAAAATTGGCATTCATGGCAGAGAATTTAACAGACATGTACCACCCTTGTTTTATAGATTGACTTGGTTTATGAATTACAAGGTGAAACTCTACATACCTAATACATTTTTTCTGTTTTCTTAGATACAAAAGCAAAGTTTTACTTCTTAACTAGCTCAAAAGACAATTGTGAATCCCCAGGGAAGTCACAGCTACTCTGTTCTCCTGCCTTCGGTAAAACACAAAACATCAAATGCAAATTTGTGAAACCAAAAAAGACGTCATCATTTCTCAGCATCCCAAAAACATCTCATTTTCTGTCAGTAGTTCTGAAGGGAGATCCACAAAAATGGCTCAAACTCACACATATAGTCACTTCTTAGGGAGGTACACAGATGATATTTATCTACCTAACATGTAATGTTGATTTGTTTTTCATCATTTAACAAAAAATACATTTAAAGTATATATAATATTTTCATTCCCAAGAAGAAAACAAAAAAGCTGGGCTGGGGATATAGCTCAGTGGAATAAGCGCCTGCCTAGCAAGTGCAGGGTCCTGAGTTCGATCCCCAGTACCGCCAAAAAAAAAAAAAAAGAGAAAAAGAAAAGGTTGAAAACAAAATGTAGGTGCTATTGTATTCAGGAGATTGCTTTACAGAGAGGAACCTGGGAATACAGTGTACTTAATTGCAGTATAAAATGAAGTTTACTGCTTTATCCAACACCGGTATATTCTTAGGTAGCATGATATGCTGGGCTCGGACACTGTCCAGTTTGGAGTCCTAATCAATCATACCATGCATAAATTTTGGGGCCTTGTACAACTTCTTCACTCTGTCTAGGCCTCAGCTTCCTTACCAAGATATCAATGTAATAAAGAGCAATGGGGTTGAGTGTATGACATATATTTATAACCCATACTATCCCTCATCAGTTCTATATGATCCCTTCAGTTACTATCTCACAAAGTAACAGACTGAGCAACCAGTCAACCTGGGTTAGAACCCTGGCTCTAAGATTGCTATGCAATAATGGACAAGTTAATTACATTCTCTATGCCTTGGCTTCCCATGTATAGAGCAAATATAATCACAGCATCTACTTGTTAAGTTTGTGGTAAATGTAATGAGTATATAAATAAATATATGTAAACACATAACATCAACAAATATATAGGAAATAAATTTAAGAAATGACATATTTATAATAGCAGCATGAAGTATAAAACACCTAGGAATAAATCTAATCTTAAAAAGTAGTATACTCTATACAAATACTAAATAACATTTTGAGAGAAATTAAATTAAACCTACACAAATAGAGATCTACATTGTTGACACTAGCTGATAATTATCTCCAAGGTGATCTAAAATGTCAATGTAAATTCTACCCCATCCTAGAATATATTTTATACCAATTTTAAATCTTTTCCTAGATGACAAAGAATAACTAAAACAATCTTAAAGTACAAAAACAAAGGTGGAGGACTTAAAAGGTTTACGATAGAGCTGTCAGAATTGTTCATATTGTGTATTGGTAAAGGGTGAAAATGGTCCACCCAAGGAAGTTCAGAAGTAAAGCAGAAAGTCTAAAACAAAGCCTTATGTAATGGGGTGCTTGGTTTGTAACAAAAGTGTACTGCAAAGTATTAGAGTAAGGGTGGACTTTTCAATAAAGGACACTAAGCCACTTGGATAACCATTGGAGAGTACATGAATGTTGGCTTCAAACTAACACCATATATAATTCTAGAAAGATTGTAATTTATATGTGCATGGTAAAATATATGGTTCCAGGGAAGTAACACAAAGAAATAGCTAAACATTTGCAATAAACAAAGATTTTCTACACAGAACATAAAGTGTTAGTCATAAATTAAGAAAATCTTTTTATCAAAAGAAACCCTAAATACACTTAGCAGGTTAGCTACACCACAAGAAGATATTATCTAGAATGCTTATAAAAAACAAATGACACTTACACCAACTACAGAAAGAATTTCTCAGTAGAAAAATGGGCAAAAGATTAGGACTTTTCATAAAAGAGGCTGTACAAATTTCCAATAAACATAGAAACAATTACTATGCTCATAATGAGGGAAATGCAAAATAAAACAGGAGATAATGTTACACATTATAAATAAAGCCAATATAGAATAGCTAAAATTGAGGAGATGGATAAAACTACTGAGAGTAAAGATATGGCAGAGCTGGAAATCTTGTATCCTCACAGAGGTAATGCAACTTGGAGAAAACAATTTTTTAAATTGTGTGGCAATAGGTCAGAGTAAGAGATAGCTATTGTGTTCTGTGTTATATTGACTGGATTGTAATCAAGCTGTATTCTTTTGATTTGTGCAAGTATGAATGCTAAATTTAAGTAAATAAGTTTTTTATTTAGTTTCTTATACTAGCATTTTATTTTCATATGTTCTCTACATATTTAATAATAAATTGATGGTAATTTGGATTTTACTTCTGGTTTCTTATGAAAATATCTCATAATGAGACTTTGATCTTACAAAAGATACTTTGGCTGAATTAGAAAAACAAGCCAATTCTTAAATAATAGACAATATTATTACACTTTAACATCAGCAATGCAATTATTCTAAAGAATACATCAGCAAGGATCTCATAACCAAAGTTTTTAAAAAATTAACCAAACATATGCTCTGATTTCCAAAGCTATATAAATAAATTGATATGTATTTACTAGGTTCTTATCCTACAGAGAATCCAGAAAAACATAGACTTGATCTTTTCCTAAGGAATTTAGAATTTAATGAGAAAATGAATCACACTTAGGATCCTGAATAAAATGTGTTATCAACCTAATGAATTAAACCATAATACTAAAGTAGTAGCACAAATTACCAATAGCAAGAGGAAGAAAATAGTACAAATTAAAAATAAGATGCTTCTGGGTAAGAAAAACTTTCCAGAGGATGTAATTAAAGTAAGATTATGAATATATTGAGGGGACATTGAACACTAAGGGCCAATGGTTAGATATGATTGGAATGGTTAATATTAAATCATCATTGAGCAAAGGAACATTGGATGCAGATTGGGTAGGATTAAGGAGAGTGCAATCCACTAAAGGTTTTGAGCTAAGAAATGATATAATTTTCTCATTTACAGAAAAGTTAACCCCTCATTCAATCCCCAGCATGTATTTTCATCTAATTCTGATCTGAAAGAGAGTTTGTTCTTCCCAAGCTTCTCTTATCCCCTAGAGAACCACTAGCCTTCTTTGTTTTTTCTCTGTGTTTTTTTTTTTTTTGGTAGCAGGAATTGAACTCATGACCTCACACTTGCCAAGCAGGTGCTTGTGCCACTGAGCTATATCCCCAGTCTGCAACTAGTCTTCTTGAAAGCGAGTGTCAATTAACAGACGTCTTTATTTCACCTAGGACATCAGGTTAAAGGCTTACATACAGTTAGCACTCAGTTGTGCAATGAATAAACGAATGAATCAGTTAATCAATAAAGAAAGATTCACACCATGATATATGTGCACCCATGTTTATAGCAGCGCAATTTGTAATAGCTAAATCATGGAAGTAACCCAAATGTCCATCCACTGAGGACTGGATGAAAAAACTGTGGCATTTTTATATAATGGAATATTACTCAGCTATAAAGAAAAGCAAACTTGAGGCTTTTGTAGGCAAATGGTCACAATTAGAGACCATACTCATAAGTGAAATAAATTAGATGTGCATGTGCAAATGAAACTGATCAAAAGTAAAGAGCAAATGGGATGAGAGGAAGGAGAAAAGGAAGAAAGGGATAACTATGTATGGATGTATGTATATGCAGGATGGCTGACATGGTGCCACTATTGACTTATGTCGCTTTATTGTAAGGAACAGTTAATGATTAGTTGTTTGATCAATCTTATATGTCTGTATGTGTTTTTCTGAGCATACACTTTGAAGTTATCAATATGTAATACAACAACCATTGTTAATTCCCTGTCACATTGTCTGTATTTCAGGTTTGATTGTACTGTTCTTATGCTACTTTGTGTCTGTCAATATTTTGCTTCTTTTACTTTTAAAAATAAATAAATAAGGAGAGGTGCAAACATAGTGGAGAAATCCACTGATGGATATATAATAAATCTAGAGTTGAGGCAACAGAAAGGGGCTCACACATCAATACATATATATTCATACTTTAGACAGTCATATATAAAACTATATACTGTATCTAGCTCTAAATAATTAATTGTGAGATTATGAAACTAAGTAAAGATAACGCTTAGTTTTAGTTTTTCTAAAAATGAAAAATGTTTAAAAAGTAAAGCAGTTTCCTAGTGGACATGGGGAAAAGAAGACTGGGTTATCTAAGAAGCTTAAAGGAAATCAAGAGAATCAGATGGGAGAATTCCTGGCACCTAAAATAGTAATGGACACTTAATACTTTGTATACTGGGGGCTAGTTCCTTTAGCAGCAAGTAATTTAGCATTCATATATGCTCACCATAGCTTTATGTACTTTTCTGAAATTAATAGACAAATCTAGTTTATTAGAGAGGTTATGGAATGAAACATGCTCTCCAAAAAGAAGCAAACTGGCCAGAAAGATGGCTCAGTGGCACAGCGCCTTCCTGTCAAGTGCAAGGTCCTGAGTTTGATTCCCAGTAAAAAAATGAAAAAATTCCACAAGAAGAAGCAAATTATATATATCAACCAGTTAGGGATATTCAGCTTCTAATCATTACTACTGAAAATATCCACAAATCTGCAGTTAAAGGGGCAATTATTCATTTTTCTTATAGCTTTTAGCCAACTTAATGATATTTAAAGCAGTTTCTGTGGCATTTAAATGGAGCAGCATTACCATGCAGATTTATAAAACAGACCTGAATAAACCAAATCTCTCAACAATGATCAAGTTGCATTTCCTCTTTGCCTACCCATATTGAAAGCACTAACTGCACTAACGGACATACACCTGGATCAAAGGAGGGGTTCAGTAAATATTCACGTTCTTCCATTTACCCAAAACTAGGCAAAGTGTAAGTGAGCATGTCATAGATGATGTAAATATTTGTATTTTCCATACAAGTGCTCTGCTTTCACATAACCCTGACCCTCCTAAGCAATATTACTCTGCAAAATATTGTTAAAATATCTATGATAATTAAATTACAACAAAAAATATCTCTCATAACGTAATAATGGTATTTCTTCTTCATTGTCTTTAACTTCTTGGAATCCCATACATTCTAATAAGATGTACACTTTCTGGGGGAGTGTCTTGGTTACTTTTTTCTTGCTGTTGAGACAAAATGCCCAACACCCAAAATGAAGGAAGGAAAGGTTTATTTAACTTACAGTTTGTGGAGGTTTCAGTTCATACTTGGTTCTGAGACAGAGTGGCACATGGCAGAGGGCAAACTGTTCAGAGCAGCAGAGCACAGCAAAAACAACCAGCAAAAGGGAGGAATGGTTGCAAGCAGCCTCTTTCCTTCCCTTACATTGTAAACAGCCTACCCCCACCCAGGGGGCATGTAGCTCTCACACAATCTCCATGCCCCCCTCTTCCACAGGCTCAGGATGTATACAAAGAAAGCACCTTGGTTTCCTGTTGAATCACTCAGTTAAACCTCCAGATTCCCCAAGTTGACACAATGTATCAATCATAACATTCCACCCCTTGTCAACTTGGGAATCAGACACATTTCCTTAAACAAGTTTCCAGATACAAAGCCATTATATTCCATTAGAACAATAACATGTTGCCCCTGTACAAATGAAAATTAAACACTTCCAACATTTAAAGGCACAATAAACATTACTATCCCAAAAGGCACCAACAGGGGAATATAGAGCATTGGGACCAAAACAAGTCCAAAATCCAGCAGGACTAACATTGTGTCCTGTAATTCCACATTCAGCATCTGAAGCAACACGTTGTACATTGCGAGCTCCAAAAAGCTTGCATGAGTCCATGGCACTTCTGGTGGTTACAGCTCCCACGGCTTCTCTCTTAGGCTCACTTTGCTCCCTCTTTGCAGCTTTCCTTAGATGATCCATGGTCCTGTCTTTTCTAAACTTCTGAGGTCTCCAGGGCACCTTTTGCTTCACACTCACAGCTTCACACACTGCCCTCTCAAGGGCACACTGCCTGGCCTCCCAGGCCTTCTGAAATCTGGGTGGAAGCCTCTTTAACCTCAGAACTCTTGCATTTTCCTTGCACCTAAAGCCAGGGCCATGTGGATGATGCCAAGGTCTGCTGCCACCTGGAGCAGTAGCCAAACTTTCCTCTCTCTTGGCCATAAGGGTCCAGTGCCCAGATTGCTGGGCACACTGAATCCAATTCTGAGGAGCAAATTCTCTATACCGCCGCCATTCTGGAACATGGCACTCTTTGGCTTCATTTTCAAGGCAAGGTCTCTCACCTTTACAATTTTGAGGCTGCAAAGGGTGGAGACTTGCTGCTTGTGATGCCCTCAGGCCATCTTTTCCATTATCTTGTTCCTTCTCAGCAATAGAGATCTCCTCAGTGTTATCTTTACAATCCACAGCTTTACTGGAGCTTCCTTTCTGGCCAAACTCACAACATTTTAAATCATCCTGCTGGGCTCTTTGCTCTTGATTGTCAATATAAATCTGGCTAAAAGCCCCCAACAACAGCCATGCCACTGCCCCAACATTCGAGTGCCTTAAAATTTCTTTCGCCAGATTAATCAGTTCACTGCCGCCCTTAATCTCAGTCTTAGGCAAAGTCTCTGCACATCAGCAAAATGCAGACAAACTTTCTCCCAAGCCATAACATACATCACCTGGAGTCCAACAACCAATGCAGTCCTTCCTCCCAACAGAAACCTCTTGAACTTGGTCTTTACTGGCAGGATTTCTACCAACCTTCTGGTCTTCTGAGCTGACCAGAATCTCCCAGACAGATGTTCTACCGCATCTCTTTCAGGAGACATCTCCGAACCTTTCCAAACTCTTCCCACAAGCAATTTCCAAAGGTTCTTGAACCACATGGTCAGGTATAGTCACAGCAACGACCCCTCTCCAGTGGTACCAAATTCTGTCTTGGTTACTTTTTTCTTCTTGCTGAGACAAAATGCCCAACGCCCAAAATGAAGGAAGGAAAGGTTTATTTAGCTTACAGTTTGTGGAGGTTTCAGTCCATACTTGGCTGGTTCCGAGGCAGAGTGGCACATGGCAGAGGGCAAACTGTTCAGGGCAGCAGAGCACAGCAAAAACAACCAGCAAAAGGGAGGAATGGTTGCAAGCAGCCTCTTTCCTTCCCTTACATTGTAAATAGCCTACCCCCATCCAGGGGGCGTGTAGCTCTCACACAATCTCCATGCCCTCCTCTTCCATAGGCTCAGGATGTATACAAAGTAAGCACCCTGGTTTCCTGCTGAATACTCAGTTAAACCTCCAGATTCCCCAAGTTGACACAATGTGTCAACCATAACATTCCACCCCTTGTCAACTTGGGAATCAGACACATTTCCTTAAACCAGTTTCCAGGTACAAAGCCATTATATTATATTAGAACCATAACAGGGAGTCAAAGTCATAATCCTGCATCATCAACCCCAAAACAATTATTCCAGAGACTTAATCATTAACTCTTATAGAACTACAATAACAAAGAAAAACTAAAGCTTTGTGTCATAGTTAACACTCCATGGAGTATGATAGGAATCTCTGTATTATCACATGTAGATACTATCCACAAAAATAATCAAATAGCAAATTAGTCTTCATGGTCTAAAACTGAGTATGGCTATTGGATTCTCACAGTCAGGTTGTAACTGAAATTTACCAAAAAGAACCACAGAACACACTCTGGAAGGAAAACCCTCTTTCTGGCTTGTTTCACTGGATTTCATAGAACTCAGTGCACTCCCATCATCAGTAATATAATGTCTTAATGGCACAGGTTTCTAAGTGTCATAAGTCTAATTTGTATCTCACCTAATTTGCCATCACACTGTGAGCTACTTTTTTCCACTGATGTTTTAGTGTAAATAAATAGTTGTTAGAGAGTGAACTATACTACTTCCTTGTATATTCTGAGATTATTTGCAGGCTTTGCTTTCTGCTGGGTCCAGATTTTTTAAAATGTAATTATTCATAATATATATAGCAAGAGCTCCACTTATGGTCAATGAACAAGCCACGCTGTATTCTTTTAAGATATAAACTTTTAGGCTACTGGTTATCTACAGTTATTAATGGGAAGCACTTAAGCACTGCCCTTCCTGTTGATACTTGTAGCAGTCCTTCCAAACCCACCTGTCTAGCACAGCCTGAGTGTTCGTCTCAGCAGGCTGTCAGTTACATTGAAAGTTTTTATCCCCTCCTCTCTCTCTTTTCTTGACTACTGCAGTTTAATGGATCATGCTACGTGAGGGGAAATGCGGTATTTGGCTGCTGTGGAGTTGAGTAAAAAAAGCACTGCATTCTCAAATAAATGACAGAACACTAGAAATAAACTCTCTGACTGTACTAGAACCGCAGCTATAAAAGTAACATCTTGATTTCTCTATGACAAAAAAAAATGTCCACTAGTTGCCAATAAGAGATAATCCCTAGGTAAGAAAAAGCCTCAATTTGGGGGGCATCCCTGCTGCCACTGAATTTTGAACCTCAGTGGATGTTTTCTTCTCTCGTGGATGTTGGCTTTGCAACTGAGAAAAAATATATGTGCACTTACCCACATCTGAAAGCCACAGTTGGAATACTGTATGACCCAGCTGGAGAAAAAGGACTTTTTTTTCTGGTGAAAATTGTGTATTTTGTCCATAAAAAAATACCTATTTTGAAATTCCCACCCTGAAATGAAGAGCTAGGACTTCCTCAGCAGAGCGTGAAGGCCAAGCCAAACCCGGAGAGCTTTTTTCATTTGTAATGTCTGAAACTTCCTGTGAAATTTTGCATAATGCCCAGTGTAGAATTAATAACATTATGCAATACGTGATTCCAGGAAGATTTAGCATGTGATTCCAAAATGAGAAGGGATGGCTAGAAAAATTGCAAACAGTGAGTAGCCTTTTGAAAATTAACTCCTTGAGTCTCAAAATCCAAGCTTTCTTGAGTTCAATAAAGAAGCTGTTTTTTCTCCCACCCCAAGGTCCACCCAGTTCACTTCAAAGCACTCGCCCTCCCAGAATTAAATTATATGGCTCATTTAGTGAAAAGCAATGATAATGACGATATTTTTAAATAGGAAAGAATATTTTGCATGTGATAGGAAGTAACAGGGAGCGGTGGAAAGGCAGGGCGCACGTATAGCCGCACCCACGCACATGCACCTGTGGGAGGAAAAGAGGGAGCTGACCAACTGGTGTCGCTGTGCTTTGCTGACAGGGCTTCTCCGCAGATGACAAGACGAAAAGTGAGCTTGGCATACTTCATATCCAGAAAGAGAAATAAAATTGCTGATGTTTAGAAACTCATTTTTCTTTTCAACAAATATATTCTTTGCAAAAAATGAATAAAATATTAAAGTTTAATTTAAAGAAACTATTTCTTTAGTCCTATGCTTGGTTGTTTTGCTCATAGTTCAGATTTGGAATTTTAACTGAAATGGTAAAGAATTCCTAATTTTCTGTCATCAATTTAAATTTTACCTTGGTTTTTTTTTTTCGTTAAATGCAATTTTGGTGTATTATCAGGGTCCTCCAGGAAAACAAAAACACAGAAGAGAGAGAACAGGAGAGATTTTAAAAAACCTGCCGCACTGACTGAGATTAGGAAGGCCAGCATGTCCTAGATCTGTAAGATAGACCAGCTGGCGGAAGACCCCCCCAAGAAACAGTGCAGCCATTTAAGACTTTCCACTGATTGTACTTTTTGTGCTATGAAGGGTAATATTATCTACTCAAATTCTACTGAATTCAATGTTGATCTCATCTAAAATATATTCCCAGAAGCACCTAGAGTAATGTTTGACAAAATATCTGGGTACTATTTCCTAGCTACATTAACACATAAAATTAACCATCACACTTGGTAATTCAGACACCTCTTTGATGTGATATTGCCCTTTTTATTTTATTCTTTTCCCCAATCTTTCTTCCAAGGCTCTTAAAGTATATACATGCTTGGCCTCAGGGGAAAGTTTGTGCTTAGAAATTACCGTAAAAGGCATGCCTCAGAAACGAGCTTTGAACTGCTCAATGGCAGTTACATTTGGAGCCAAAATACGTGAGTTAACAACGTCTTGTGAGTATTTTAGACTTTTTATAACCATATTCCAAGAACAAAAATTTTGAGAGAAGCTCAATTTTATATCACATAATCTATCTTTGCAATCTAGTCTTGTGATGTAACCAAAACTTTTGTTTATTTATTTCTTCTCGGGTTCTGTGTCATTCATTCAGTTTTGGATTTCTTCTTGTTTTATAACAAAGTTTTCCTTCTTTGTATAGGCAGGACTTCTAAAGCCTTAATTTTCCCTCACTTTAAAAAAATAACTTCCTATGTTTGTAGTGACTCTTAATTCTAAGAGCTTCCAATAGTCTTTGAATTTTGACAATAATTATATTTGATTAATCAACACATTAAATTGTTTTCTCATCTCTGACATGTAGGAATTAAATCAAATACAGTTAATCTTGTTTTGAATGTCCATGGTACCTTTAGGCATAGCTAAAGCCCTATGCATACGAAAGCAGTCGTCAGAATTCACCACACACAGTGCTCTCTTTGCTATATCCCAGACACTATCACCCGGATTCAAAGACTTTAGCTGCATTACAGTTGGCTCCCTGGACATTCTTACAATTCTTGGAAAGTGAAGGTTGTGGACACAGGATGTGAAAATTTGATGTTTATATGAGCCAACAAAACCTTGAGATGTATGTAAGAGACCTGCCAATGTGTAGCTTCTAAGACCAAGAGCCAGGCACTGGAGCAGCACTGTGACTCTGCTTCTAGCTGAAGACAGACAAGTCAGTGAAGTCTGTGGTACCATCGCCTTTTTACTTCAAAATGCCAATTTTGTGCCTCTTGGAAAAGACATATGTCTACCGAGTTAATTTTACAACTCCACTTACTTAGAAGCAAAAACTAACGAATATGTGTCAATGTAAAGCGTAGAAAACACGGTAGCTAAACTATCTCCTGCAAGTGTTTTACTAATTATATATTATTCTCAAGCCTCAGTCTCTTTTTCAGAGAAATGAGACGACTGAGTAATGCCAGATTAGGCTCTCTCTAGCATTTACCAGCTACTAAAAATAATGCACAAAAATATGTACATAAAAACACAAGCTAAGTATCTATTGACCATTTTCAGAATTAGATAATTCTATATGAAATGTCAAATATCTCAATGTAAAAACAAAAAGACTACTTTATATGAATTTCATTTTAAACTATTCTATGTGAATTTCCATACCAATACATGTCCTTTCAAATGACTTTCACCAGGGGCAAAATAAAAAAATGCAAGCATATTGTAGTATCTGTCCACAAATACATGTGCATGCAGACATATGGAGAGAGGCTCTCCAACTTGTAAATGCAGGACAACCTTTTAATAATCAATAGTTCAGCTGATCCTCAGGTTTTATGGATAAATATCTAACAGGCTTTGTAGATAAACATGACAACTATGCTACTACTGGCGGTGCCCATTGTTCCACTGGCCTCATAGGACAACAACCGCTGGAACATGATGATTCAAAAAGCCCAACAGCAAAATGTGGCTCATGTCACACAGGCGGCACTAGCCTCATTCCAGTGATCTTCTTTGCCTATTTCTGCCACTTCCCTATCCACGCTCTGCTTAGGTGTTTTGGACTGAGTTGTGTCTGTGAGAAAGTTATATGCTGCAAGGAGTGAGTAACCCAGTTTGGCTCTTTTAAAAGGTTTTTAAGGTTAAAAAATGTCCTAAAGGTGGAGTCACAGCCCAACATGACTGGTATCTGTATATGAAGAGCAAGAGGCAACCAAGTACACATGCACACAGAGGAGGGGTTAAGTGAGGACATAGCAAGAAGGGTGCCGTCTGCAGCAGGGGATGAGGCTTTCAGAGCAGCCAACAGGGCTATACCCGAATCACGAACGCCTAGACACTGGCACTATGAGAAAATATATCTTTGTTGTGTAAGGCGGCCAGCCTGTAGTATTTTGTACTACAATACATTGTGCAATACACATACTAATACACTGGGCATGACCTTTAAAACAGCAAAGTCCAGGGGCTGGGAATATAGCTCAGTGGCACAAGTACTTCCCTGGCAAGCTCAAGATCCTGAGTTCGGTTCCAATACAAAATAAATAAAAAATAAATCAGTGAAGTCCAAACTTTTCTTTGACTATGACAGCTTATCCTTTTAGCTTTTAAGTTTTTAACTCCTTTTTTAAATTTTCTTAACCCTACTCACCAGCTCATCAGTAACTCCACATCAGACACCATGGTACACACCTCTGCTCCCAGCACTCTGGCAGGCTGAGGCAGGAGGATCTTAAGTTCAACCCCAGCCTGGGAAATTCAGCAATTGACACCCCAGCTCGAAATAAAAAAGAAAACAGAGGCAGAGATGTAGCCTTGTTATTTCTGTGTGGACCTCTCCAACTGTGCACAAGAGAGGTCCGACCAGGGCCAGTTGATGATCTTCCAGGTGACAGTCTGCAGCCCATGCTGGAAGGAAATTCAGGATAAAAGCCAAGAGTGTCTCCTCTAGCAAATTCTAACCCCCCAGCCTTAACGGGACCAGCTCAAATTTCACTCCCAATGCCTCTGCCTTACAAATCCCGAGCCTGAATTGATAGAGATGCTTCATTTCTCCTCTTTTAACACTTCCTCTGCAAAACACCACTGAGGAAAATCAAACAAGTTAACTTGGTATCACCACAGATGCCCACTGCCTGTGGTTCTGTTCAGTTTCCTCCGCTAATTTCCTCCATTTCAAACATCTCACTAGTTTCTTCAAACTCTTTCCCTAACTGTTATCCCCTCTTGGGCTTTGGTAAGTGATTTTGCCTCCTACTGGGTTTCAATGGGAAACCCAGGGCTTTGGGGGTTTTTGTTTGGTTGGTTGGGTTTTTTGTTTTGTTTTGTTTCTTGCTGTACCAGGGATTAAACTCAGGACCTTGCGCTTGCCAGGCAGGTGCTTATTCCACTGAGCTATATCCCCAGCCCTACCCAGGACTCTGTAATTTGCCTTCCTCATCGTATTCAAAGAAGCCAAATTTCCCATTCCATCCTGCTTCTTAAAGGACAGTTGGAAGTCATTTATTCCCTTTCTCCTGTCTTGATAACTTTTAAAATATCTTCATTTATCTTATTCCAAGCAAGAACATTTCTTTCCCATTAATAAAAGAACAGAACAAAATCATGGGGAAAAGCCTCAGTTCTGCATTTCCTTCCAGCAACCACTCTAATTCTTTCCTTTTGCTTGTAGCCAGGTTCTCCAGAAGACGTCTACCCTGTCACTCTTTGCTTCTTCCTCACACGTTCATGACCCCTCCCATCATAACTTGACTTCAACACTGCCGTTCTGTTAAGCTGAGGTCAGCAAACTCTTTGGCAAAGGCCTTCCTAGGTTCTTCAAAGTATCTGCCTTCTGCTTGGATGACTCAGCCTGTCATTACAGCATAAAGACAGACAGAAGCAGCACATAGACACATAATCTTGGCTGTGTTCCAATAAAATTTGCATAGCCCATGAAATTTCAATTTAATATGACTTTTATAAATGAACAATATCTTTTGTCTTTGGGGAATTTTCTCCAATCATCTAAAATAACAAAAAAGGATTCTTAGTTTATTGGCTTCACAAAAACAAAGTAGAAGCCTAGATGTAGTTTGCACACAGTGGACACTTGGTTGATTCTTGTTTCTAAGCCCTACACTGAACCTATTCTTTCAGAAATTCCCAAAGATCTCCATATTGCATGCCCACCAACCATATTTCTATTATTCTTACTTGATGACTTTTCTCATAGTTGTTCACTAGGCCATTTTCTTCTGCTAGAAACTTTTCTCTTCTGCATATTTTGTGACACTTCCCTTCCTTATGTTCCACTTTCCTACTACCCAAATATTTTTTCCTCTCTTTTTCTGTCAAAACCCTTCTAGTCCAGCTACCCTTTCAATGTCTGTGTGCCCAAGCCCCCTTTTCTCCATATTATCCTCTTTCTCATTGAGGGAGTTCTTACCCATGGCCTCAGAGATGGTGCTTATGCTGGTATCTCCCATCTTTGACTTGATTGCTCTTCTGACTCCTAACTACAGACATATTTGCATTTCTATCTAGGTAAGTGAAAACCATTCATGAAACTTCTCTAGCCTGAAGCTATCATATAGCCACAAAGTCTTCTTCAAGCAATGTTTCATCCATTTGTCAAGAGTTAAAACCATTCACAAGTTATCCTACCTGGATACTTTTGATAGTTTTGTTTCCCTCTCTCCTCCTTCACTCTCTTCTGTTTTTATTGTCTCTCTCTCTTTCCCTCCCTCCCCCACACACTAAGTCTGTTGAGTCTACCTCCTTTAATCTCTGCATATTTTCTCTGCATGTCTCTATCCTTCCGTATGCCCAAGAGTCTAAGGTCTACTTAATGCAACATCCAGATTTTCTTTTCTGTAGCTTCCTATTACATTTATTTCTGGTAACAGAAATATTGTGCGCTCTTTACCAGTCCTTTGTTGATTTCCTTCACCTTTTCCTCACCTCTGGAAATGATCCTTTCAGAAAATAACTGCAGTTAAGCCATCTGAAAGTACCATGTACTTCTTGACAAAACTCTAAGTGAAATATAAGCTTAAGTTGTGGTCCTGGATCCAGCCCATTCCCATCCATTCCAGGCCACCACTAGACTAATACAGCTTAGTTACAGAATGATTGTGGGTCCTCTGGGACCAAGAGTAGCTTTCAAGCTAGTCTGTATCGCTTAGCTTAGCGCACAAATCCCTCCGTATCTATTGATCTAACAGCTTCAACATCATTTTTCCTCCCACAAACAGAAAACTACTTGCTGATACTCAAACAAGCCATGCTAGCCATTCCCCTCCCTTTTTATTATATTTTCTTTTCAGGTAACTCTGCTTTCTCTCCTCTGCTAACCAACCCCTACTTCTTCAAAATTAAACCCAAAAGCCTCTCTTTGGCACTTCTGGTTTCATCTCGATGCCTGTGTGTGTGTGTGTGTGTGTGTGTGTGTGTGTGTGTATCTTATTTTAACAGACTTTAATCATAGTTGTAGATCAATGTCAGTCCCCCCTCCAAAAAACATCATTAGAAAGGATAATATGATGTATTCTACTTTGTCAATTCTAGTTGCAAAACAAAGGAACTAACTGGCCTATTCCTTCCCTCCTCTTAGTGGAGACAAAGTAAGAAAGCATTCTCTCTTTTCTCTGGTCAGTGTCTGAAACATTCCTAAAGCTCTGGAATCTCTGACTAAGGCTTTGAGCCCTTAGTATTACTCCACATAATGGTAAAATGATCACCATGTAGTCTTCCTTCACCACCCAATGTCTGAGAAACAACAGTAAAAAGACTTCTCTGGAGGTCACATTCTAAGCAGTCTCGCCTTCTTTGCGATGGGCCTCCTCCAAAGTATATGGCTGAGAAAGGAAGTCTGAGAGGAATGAGAGGATATTTGCAAGAGAACTGAGCAGCCCACGCATGCACTGGAAACCCTTCTCAGTTCCTACCGCTGGGAATTTCATATGGCGTGTGTACCCAGACATCTGTGTAGAAAGTTGGGGTGTAGTGCGCATGCCTATAATCCAAGTGCTCTGGGTTTAGGCCCCCCAGAATCTTCATGAGTTTGAAAAGTGAGTGGATCGGGGGTCTATATATTCACCAGGGGATTTACATGCTGATGAATCTGCAGCTGAATGTGCCACTGGGAAGGAGGGTCTGGTTGGAAGAAGTAGATCATTGGGGGCATGAGCGGAAACGGGCTGTTTCCCTGCCTGGCTCCCCGCTTTTCTCTGTTTCCTGACTTCCATGACGTAAGCAGTTTTCTTCTGCCCAGGCCCCTCTCCTGTGTCATTTCTGCTTAGAGCCATTCCACCAGAGACGACCTGGAGCCCAGATGAAGTTCTCCTCTAAATTGCGGGTATCAAGTATTTTGTTCTAGCAACAAGAAAGTGACTGAAACATTCAGTGACCTTGGAGGCTGAGGCAGGAAGATGACAAGCTTGAGCTGTGACTTAGTGACTTATTAAGACTGTATCAAAATCTTCAGAAGGTACTAGAGAGAAATAGAAACAGAGACAGAGACAGATGAGACACTGAGACATTGAACTGCAAAGACACAGAGAGGTAGAGAATGAGAGTATATTCAAATTTTTAAAGTAGACAAAGTAGTTTTAAAGAGACACTGATTCGTTCCTACAATCATCCTCTTCCTTCTCTGCACTTTTAAATTTAAAGGAGTGACAGACACCCAGGTAGAGAAAGAGAAACTGATGTTCACCAGTAATGTCATGTGCTTGTCATTTCCGGAATGGCGAATCTAATTTCCAAATGTTCCACTTTCTATAACCAGAGCACGGTCTCGCACATCAAATGCCTCCCCCTCGGGCAGGACAGACGGGTGCGGGTGTGGGTGATGCAGGGTTGTAGTCGCTGCCCAATCATTTTCAGTCCCTTACAGTGCCTCGTGCTCTCAAATTACACACATGGTTTTGGTTTGTAAATCACCATGGTAATAGGCATGACATAAATAACTCACAGAGTCCAATAGAGAAAGAAATCTAACAATGAAAATGAAAAATTACGAAGAAGTGCACTAGTTCCACTTAAACTGCTCCAAATAAATAAATAAGCACATTCATGCTTGCTTCAATCTGTGGAAGTTTGTCCTCTGCCTAGAGAGAATAAGGACAAAATAAGAGAGAGGAAAATGGATTTATTGACTCAAATGTAGTTTTTAAAACGAGAGAGATGGCCCGAAGAGAAACCAGGGAAATAAGCCATTCACACAGAATGATGCAGTGCACCCTCAGTGAAGAACAAGCTAAAATAAAAACAGTGATTTTTCTAAAGAATTTTTCAACAAGAAAAAAATTTCCCAACAGGTTAGAGTTAAATATAAAACTAGTGACTGCAGTGGAGAAAAACATGCATAACAAATGGTTAACAATGCTTTGTCAGGCCAGCCATGACTCTAGGCAAAGTCCTTCTTTCAGTATTTTGGCCATAACCCTGGTAAACCAACAGGGGCTTTCACACAGCACCTTACAAGCCTGTCTTATCCTTGGGGTTTCTGCAGCCAATGAAAGTTTGTCACGATGATGTAATGCTCCTGAGTTGTGTTTCAGCACCGAGTATGTGGTCACCGGGTATCATGCCTGAGAGCTAGGTAAGTTTCTGGATCATATCTTTCTTTCCAGCCTGCCCCTCTGCTTAAACTAATTTCAGCAAGGAGATCATTTGTTTCTCGTCTGCTTTACTATCTCTGAATAATGTTTTTTAAATGTGGGCTGGGTTATTATAGAATTGTAAAGACAGCTGGTAAACAAAATGATGGGATCTTAGAGTCAATTTTCCTCTGTTATTAGTATGAAGGCTTTTACTCCTCAGCAATTTATCATCACTTCAGAGGCAAAGAGCAGCAAACAGTGTCATGTTTTATTTGTTAAGGGACCTCTAGTCATTTAGCAAGTAAGTTTTACTAGAAAGATATTTTCAGCAAGATAGAAAAGATTTCTTTTTAAAGGTTGACACTGAATTTGACTGACATCATTGAGACTCACTGACTAATACGCACTGGAATAAAGTCACAATGTTTGCTGTAAATAGATAATGTGTGGGTTCTGCACTGACAGAGTTTAAACCCAAAGGGAGAGTGAAAGAACACACTTACCATTTTTCTAATTTTTAATTTAGCTAAAAAAACAACCAAAACCTCTAAGTCTTTCATGACTTTCAGTGACCTAAGAGTTGTCTGAAGTTAAATGGAGAAAAGTTTAAAGGAAGTAAATAAGCCAATCCCACAATGTGGAGGGGAAGATACTTGATTACACAGAAAAACTTTTAAAATGTGTAGCACTTTGAAGCATGCACTAGACCTCTACTACAACCAAAGAAAATGTGGCTCTTTATTTTCCCTCTGTACCTCTACAGAGTAGGAAATTGTAAAGAACTGTTACTAATATCTATCAGACAAGTTGTGTATATTCTAAGAATATAAAGAAAAGAAACAATTATCCAGATAATTCAAGATTTAGAAAATAGCACCCTCAAGTTTGCTACAAAGGAAAGGAGACAGAGAGCAGAAGAATAGGGAGGTTAGTAATGCATCACCACCTACACTGACTGAACCCACCTCTCCTCTTAACTCTGACCACATGCAGACACTGACCAGGACACCTTCAATAACAGTGTGGAACAGTTATCTGCTGCTACAAGGAACAGCACATAATGTTGTAGTATCTTTAACATGAAAAGGTTTTTGCTTGTTTTGTAGAGCTTAATGTCTGATGGGTACTAAAGCATGCATTGTTTATTAAAAATCTTCTCAATGTTGTAGCTCAAAAGTTGCTCTTCTTTACTTCCAGCTGAGTTTGCCAAGCACAGATCAGTTTCCGTTGCATTTTTGTTCTTGGTTCATTACAGTAAACTTGATAATTTCTCCACCAAACCTCCTCACTGGTTAATAGGTGCTTCACCCCCTCCCCCACCAGCACAAAATGAACCTCTTCTCTTTATTCCACAGCTAGCTGATTTTTCTCCCAAGCTGATAACTTCAGTGCCAAATAATTTACATTCTAAAATAAAGCCTATTTAAATTTTAAAAATATTAGTCAGCATAACGTGAACAGAATTCATTTTCCATACTTAACCATAATTTTCCATGTCATAGCTTTGGTGCAATAACTGGCACAAGTTCTCAAGGGATGAAATGTAAAATGTCACGTTTTAATCACTTCCTGGGCTCGGATTTCTGCACTACAAGCTCTGGACATAGTGACAACATGGTACAGAAGGATCCCAAAGTCTTGCTCTAGAAAAGAGTTAGGGAATGGGTGGTGCTTTGGAACAAGTGATAGAAGATACGATCCCATGAAAGGAATGTACGGGTGAGGTGGGAGGACAATGTGTGGTGCCATGGTTTTCTGGAACAGTTTGCTAGTCTCGGGTCTCAGTCTACAGAGAACACCTGTGCCTCTGTCACAGCGGTATGGTATGAACCGTCTCTCCTAACTTAGGCTTGGACTCCCGGTGCCCATGGTGTCCAGCATGAAACAAAGAGGGCATCAGCGTGGAGTAAAGCTCAACTCCTCAGTCTGTTAGGCTGGCCTTCAGAGAGGCCTACGAGGAATCTGCTTGTGGTTCTTCTTGATCAAGGAAAACTTTTTAATCCTCACTCTGAGCTATAACTGCAGGAAAATGCAAGAATTTTTTGAGCAGTGTTTTATAAGGAAGATATTGCTTAAGGAACAATTTTATGGCAGGATCTGAGCCCTGACAGGGACCAACATCCTTATGACTAATCCTGAGTGCAGAGTAGTCCATCTGTGATGTGGCAAACACCAGATGAGATATTGAGGACACAGAGAAAAAGAAGGCACCATTTCCATCCTTAAAAAGTTTTCAGTGGTCCTTGAACTGTTAACATTTAAAGAATAGGTTAGTTACTTGATACTCCTAGAAAAGCAGAAATAAGACAAAGGGAACAATGACCATGTATCTCCATTTGCCAAAGATGGCCCTAGTTTATGCCTCTTCTCCTGGTACACTATTAAACCCAACATGGTGACCATGGTATAGAGAAGGGCAAATAGTGCCCACTTCCCCTGTTCTTCTAGACCCAGAACCTCAGCTTCTGTAAGAGAGTTTCTCCCAGCCTTTTGCCAGGAGCCTCTGCAAGTCAGTAAACTGAGATGTGTCTGCTTTCCCCAAACCACGGTGCAGGCACATGAACAATGCATCAGTGTAATATGCTTTCCTGGACCTTAGCCTCCCCGGGGCAGAGTGACAGGAAGAGAGAAGAGAGAGGGCTGCTTGAAGGCCATTCACGTAACAGTGATGACTGACACTGAGCCTGCTATGGAGACCCCATCACAGCACGGCCTCTGTAACTTATGGCTCAGTTTCCACAGCCTTCCTTTCATTCCATGAGTTTCCTCATAGACTTCCAATAAACCGCTTTTAGTTTACATAGCCAGAGTTCAGTTTCTGCTGCCCATAATCACAAAACCCACACTGAGTCTATTGTGGATATGCTGCATTTCTGTATGAAGGGAGGAACTGAGGGAAAGTGAGGTGGTAGTGGACCACCCAGCACTCTTTTGTTCACTTTGTATGTTAATCATGGCTGTTGCCGGAGAACTTCAGACCGTAATTACCCTCTATCACTTGAATATGGTCTCAAAATGCTATTTCAATTGCACTGCTTATTTTCCAGTCATGGTATATGCATATTTACACAGAAATGGTTTTGCTTGGTAAAAAGTCATGTTTGGCAGAGAATTTGGAGGTCCTGCTTCTGCCAACAGCTCAAGAGCGCAGAGCATCTGTTTCCTTGATTCTTAGGATGATTCCAGTACTACATAGGGGCTGCTAAAAAGAATAATCTAGGATTTAATTTACAACCAACCAAACCAAAACATCCTTTCAGAAAGAGTCCTTTTCTTAGAGGTTACATGTCATGAAATGAAAGTGTGAGGTGACCATAGGTGACCAGAGGAAGCCTCTATTTAGGTATTGTTCTCCTTTAAGCCAGGCGATGTGCGCAGTGATGGCTCTGCAGTTGTAATGCAGCTGGGGGTGCTGGCTGGTCACCCACACCCACAGAACAGCCCTGCTTCAGGTAGGGGGGCGCAGGGAGCCTGGGGAGGGCATCAGAGCACACTGTGATTGGCTGGATTTTGGTGCAGCATGCACTCTAACGTCCTGAAATATGGTATGCAGGAGTCTCCACAGATGCTCCCTGCTGCAGTTCTTGAAAGGCAGGAACAGATTTAAACCGGATTTTGTGAAAACAAATGACGTCATTCCTGCATACTCTAAAAAGCTGCAGCCCCAATGGAACGTTTCCACTTTTTTTTTTCTTTGCTCTTTATGTGTCTGACTGCAGAGCTTTGGGTCTTTATGCTGCATGTTTAACTGGCTAAATCTTGCAAGAAATAATCTTTCATCACTTGCCTGTAAAAATAATAAAATTCAGGGGGGATATAGAAAGGCAAGTAAAAGTTCATTTAAAATCACATTTAACCTCCATGTGGCTGTTATCTGAAGATATGATAGTACATGGGAAGAATTCTAGTGATTTGAAGGGAACAATAATAAAATGCCGTATTGGGGACTGTCATCATGGAAACTATGGCACTGACTTATTTTGGGTGGCCTTTCTAGTACAGTGTTCAGAGCTGGGGACTGGGAAGACAAGGATTTCCATTTAGGGGTTTTTCTGGGTTCACATTGTTAACTGTGGAAGTAATCAGGGGACTGGTGTATTTAAGACAGTTGGCGAACGGCTATATTGAAACACTGTTCTAGATGTGCTATTCATCACTGTAGAATACTACTAAAAGTAAAATTAACAGTTAAGTGGGCCAGTTTAACTAACACAGTGAAGTTTGCTGATTTGTAGAACATGGTTCAAGAAGCAACTCACTTAGAAATGCAGTAGTAAATCTTCAACATACCAAAACCTGATGGAAATTTTTCCATCAAAATGCTATTTGCTTAATCGCAATCCTAAGGCAAAGGAAATGTACAGGAAGCTCTCTGCCTGTCAGTGTCAGCCTGTGAAAGCAAGGGCATGGACATGGACCTGAGCAGGGACCGTCCACGTTCAGCACCCACCTGGTTTTCTCATTCCCAGGTAGCCTGGCCCAACTGTGGACTTTCCACAAACCGGTTTCACAGCTAACTCTGAATATGATCACTAAGATATTCTCGGTTCAACTTTTCTCAATACTGTTATTAGACGGCAAACAGAAAATAAATCTCAAAGTACAAAGATGAACTTTATACAGTAACCTACATGAAGTGAAATCCAGACCAAGTTATGGGTGTATCTTTCACGGTCCACACTCATTTACTTAGGAAGCAGCAGTAAAGCAGCAGTGATCTTTCTCTCTGAAATGAAACCAGCCCAGGAGAGTCTTAAAGAGAAAAGAAGCATGTTTATATGTTTATTCCTACCCCCAGATCCCTTGAACATGAGTTTTATATTGGACATGAGTTTTACATCTTTGTTCTTGATTCTCACTTCTATACAGTCTCTTTGACGTTCAAACCTTAGAGGTCATAGTGACAACCCCGCTCTTGTTCATACCTTTATGAATTAAAGAATGGCCACTCTGTAGACCCAAAGAAAATCATATGGTAGCAATCTAAAACAAACAGAGCTATAGTTATTAGTCAGAAAAGGCACCAAAGTGCTTGATTAAATAAAGGAAGAGTAGGAGGACAGGGGAGGAGGAAGGGAGGAGAGGGGAAGGAGAAAGAGAAGTAGAAGACAGGAACTCTAGTTGACAATTCCTTAGTTGTCCCTACTTTGAATTTCCTTACCTTCTCTGCTTTGAATTTGCTCCCTGACATGCATATGCTGAAAGTCTTACATCAAACCATCTGCGGCCTTCCCTTTCAAAATATCTCTTAATAAGCATTTCAAATTAGAAGACTTGGTTTAAAATGGGAAAAGTATTAGGAAATGTAAAGAAACTCAAATTTCATTGGCTTTTGATGATAACTGCTGTGTAATCTAAGACAAATTGGTATTATTTGATGAATACAATAGAAATTCTACAGTTAATTATATTTGCTACGAATTTGGTAAGGAAGAACATGACAGTAACACAGCTGAATATGTCTACTTTAGTTTAAGAGACAAACAGAAGGTACTGAGAAAGGACTGCAGGAGATGCAAGGACAGGAAAAACGCCTGCAAAGCCCATGTCAGACTGCGCTGCTCTTCCTCTGAACTGTCCAGCATTTTCCCATCTCTTTCGGAGAAAATTCACTTCCCTTCCAAAGGCTTAGATTTCCATTTCACTCCAGCCCCCCTTCCCATATGAACGTAGCTTATCCTCCTCCTTGTCATTCACTAAACTCCAGCCAGACTGGACTCCCTGCAATTTATCAGACAGTCCAAGCATGCATCAGCCTCAGAACTTTGGCCGAAACTAATTCCCATCCTGGAACAGTGTTCCTCCAGGTGGCCACACATGTGCTCCTAGGTTTCCTTCAGATCTTTATTCAGATGCCATCTTTCTAAAATAGCAGAACATAATTAGTTTCACTACAGAATAATCTTTTTCTACATGAGAATGTCCTGAAATTATGTAAAATAGCCACTGATATTTAGTCAGTAGCACTTACAGCAGCTTTTTTTATTCATCCAGAGAACCAATATATTTGTTGATTTGTTCATTGCCTGTGTTCACCACACAAAGCAAGTTTCCTTAGTTTTGTTTTCTGTTCCATCTCCAGTGTCTACAACAATGCCCCACACAAGTAAGGGACTCAAATAAATTAGCATTTGAGTGTTTTTTTCTTTTTTTAATTTTAAAGGGAATAAAAAGATAGAAAACAATACAGAATTTCAAAACAAGATGGTAGGAAATTAACCATGGTTGCTATATTGCATATTGTTATCTTCAAAGTAGTTGTTCAGATTACCAGGTATGGGCATGAAAAATTGATCAAACAATGAAGCATTAGCTTTTCCTTTGAATAAACCAATAGAAAGTATTAGTACAATTACCCTAGCTATCTTCTGTGTGTATGTATGTATGTATGTATGTAGTTTCCTTCCTTCTTTCTTTTCTCTTTTCCCCCATCTCAGTTTTTCTTCCCTTTTGAGCAGTTTCTTTTCCCTTTCACAATATCTATTGTATCTTTTGCATCTGATTTACTCTTTTAGTTTTTTACACTAGGGAGACAATATAATTTTCACAATTGCAGGTCTGATTTATTTCACTTATGAGTATGGTCTCTAGTTGCATCCACTTACTTGTAAAAGCCTCAAGTGTATCTATCTTTATAGCTGAGTAGTACTCCATTGTATAAAAATACCACATCTTTTGTATCCATTCATCAGCTGACAGATATTTGGATTATTTCCAAGATTTAGCTATGACAAACTGTGCTGCTATAAATATGGGTGGACATATATCACTGTAGCATATTATTAATTCTTCTACAAAAATACCCACAAGGTGAATAGCTGGGTCAAATGGGACCTCTAATTCTAGTTTCTTGAGGAATCTCTAGACTGATTTCCACAGTGGCTGTACCAGTCTACACTCCCACCAACAGTGGAGAAAGGTTCCTTTCACCCCAGAGCCTCATCAGTATTTGTTATTGATTCATTTCTTGATGCTACTCATTGTTTTGGGGGGTGAGATGGAATCTCAGTGTTGTTTTAATTTACATTTCTTGAATGACCAATGATTTTGAACATTTTTTCATATATTTATTTGCCATTTGTATTTCTTCATCTGAGAAGTGTGTATTCATCTCAGATGCCCAATTTTGGATTGGGTCTTTGAATTTGGTGGGCCTAATTTTAATTCTTTATATATTCAAGATAGAAGTCCTTTGTCTGAGGGGCAGTTGGCTAAAATTTTTTCCCAGTTCATCAGGATTTTTTTTTAGTCTATTGGTGATTTCTTTAGATATGCAAAGACTTTTCAGTAAAATGAGATCCCAGTTGTTGATTCTTTGAACTTTTCCCATGCAGTTTGAGTTTTGTTCATGAACACTCTGCCTACCCCTATGTCTTTCAGATTTCTACCTACTTTCTCTTCCAGTAGATTTAATGTTTCTATTCTAATATTTAGATCTTTGATCCCTTTTGATTTTAGTGGTGTGGTGATAAACATGGGGCTAGTTTTAGTCTTTGGCATTGGAAAACTAGTTTTTCCAACACCATTTATTAAAGGGGCTATTTTTCTTCCAGTGAACATGTTTGGCTCATTTGTCAAACATAAGGTGGCTGAGTGTGTTTATAGTGCTGTATGCATCTCTTAGTCTGTTCCATTGATCTTCAGCTCTGTTTTTTTTTTTTGCCAGTAGCATGCTGATCTTATCACAGTAACTTTGTAAAATAATTTCAAGTCAAGGATTATGATGCATCATCCTGCCTTGTTTGTTGCCCAGGATGGCCTTTGCTATTCTGGGTCTCTTCTGGTTCCAGATGAATTTTAGGATGGTTTTCTCTAGATCTGTGAGGTATGCAAATTCTATTTTGATCAAGACTGCAGTAAGTCTATATACCAGTTTTGGGAGTATAGCCATTTTCACAGTGTTGATTCTTCCTATCCAATAGCAAGAAGTATCTTTCATTTTCTGAAATCCTCTTCAATCTCTTTTTTCAGAGTAGTGTAATTTTCAATGTATAGTTTTTTTTACTTCCTTTGTGAGACTGATGCTTAGGGCTTCTTCATGTTTATGCCTTCATAGAAAAACCATGTTTAACTTTGTTCCCCAATATTGTCAATCTTAATTAGATGTATTTAACATTAAAGCATAGATTGACAGTGTTCTTCATATTTAAAATTATACACATTTCATATTTTAAATTATGTGCCTGATGTAAGAGTTACTTTCCAAATATCATCCTTTCTTATTACTCCCCTTTATTATTTCTCAAACTGCCTTCTCTAATTTCCTAACAAGTAGTGCTCACTGATCGTTCCCACAAACTCATCTGATCATGCACTCAATTGGTTTTAACCTGGGTTTCTCTTGGGTCCAGCACTAAAAGCTTCTACCTTGTTATTTTTTTATAATTGGTACCAAATAATTGCACATATTTATGAGTTACAGTGTGACATATGAGTATATGTATACATTATATGTAATCAAATGGGTATGTTCAGCATACCCATCCTTTTAAACATTTATCATTTCTTTGTTGTTAGAATACTTACAATGTCTCTCCTCACTATTTTGAAATATCCAGTGCAACACTGTTAACCAGAGTCACCCTCTATGCCATAGAGCATCAAACAGTATTCCTTTTCTCTAACTGTAACCCGCTACCCACTGATCAACTTCTCCCACCCTTCCTTCACCCCACCCTTGCCACGCAGCCTGTGGTGGCCACCATTCTACCCTCTGCTGTTAGGAGGGCAACTGTTTGTGCACATATGTGTATGTGCATGCATGCGTGTGTGTGTGTGTGTGTGTGTATGTGTGTGTGTGTGTTTCTAGGAGTGAAATTCAAGGTATCATGTATTACTAGGCTTCTGCTCTACCATTGAGTTACACTCCCATCTTGAAATCAACTTCTTTACATTCCTCAAATGAGTGAGATCACGGGATACTTGTGTTCATGTTCCTGGATTATCTCATGTAGTGTAATGATCCACAAGTTCATTTTGCTGTTGCATTCTTTTATATGGTTGAATAGTTTTGTTCTGTGCCTATACACCACATTTTCCTTCCTCATTCATCCTTCAGTGGGCACTGGGGTTGTCTCCTGTCTCGGCTTTTGTGAAGAGTGCTGCAGTAAACACGGCAATGCAGACTCCTTTTCAGCACACCGATCTCATTTTCTTTGGATATATACCCAGTAGTGAAGTGGCAAGATGATATAATAGTTCTAGTTTTAAGTTTTAGAAGAGATTTCATACCGTTTGTCCAGTATGACTGAAACTAATATTTTCCCTGCTACCATTCACATTTTGCAGCCCCCAACACTGCACAGCTCATTCTCAACTGATCTGTCTAACTTCTACCTGCCATGGTCTCACCCTAACCCACTGCACTGCCTTTTCTTTCCCTAAAGAGAATTCAGTGCTTGGAGGCTGCTCCAGTTCTAACCCTCGGACAAAGACAGTGAACTCGTGGAACTGAATTTCTATGAAGCCATTTAAACCAGAAATTCCTCATTTCAGTCAGTCAAGGATGTGTTACGAAACAAACTGCCCTCTTCCCTTCCTTAACGTTACTAAGTTGAGAAGCAGAAATACATCCAATTCAAGCTTCAAGTTAACTTATTATTCTCTGTTTCTTCATCTTTTATGTTTTTTATCCTTACACATAAAACTCCTTTTGTAGAGCTCTACACTTTCAAGGAATTCAGGTATTATATTTCTTCATCTTCTGTAATTTAACTAACACTTGCTGATAAAACCCTTCCATTTTAGTCTTTTTTCTTTTCCCCTACTTCTGTCTCACACATGGGCCTGAAATCTTTATATAAACACTGCTGCACAATAGAACTTTCTGTAGTGACAGAGCTTTGTTCAATGAGAAACGTCTAGCCACATGTGGCTGTTGAGAATTTGAAATATAGCTATTAGAGTGGAGGAACTAAATTATTAGCTCTGGGGTTAATAATCATCTAAAGAAGTAAATCTCTAGAGAAGTAAACTCTCCCTACCAGACAAGGAAGGAGAAGCTGGCACCTGCCCAGCTTTACAATCTACAGTGATATGCACATTCACAACCATGTCATTTTCTTTTCTTGGTCACACAATTTATTACACCCAGTGTCTTTCAGGTGAACATCCTAGAAAAGCATTTGGATGCTACCAGACTACTTGGTATCTGGAGTGAGAGGGCCCACTTTTATTCAAAGAAACTTGGACTTGTTGACTGAGCTTTACAATCTTCTCCATCAACTCTGTTACAACAGTAGAATATGTCTAGCTTCATTTATTTTGTTACACTGTGGAGGAACTTATAAGCCACAATTCCCAGATGATAAGACTAACAAGAGGAAGTAATAGTGACACAGACAACTTGATAATCTGACTGCTAAAATATCATAAATGTCTGATTACATCAAACTTGTATTATCCCATTCTCATCAGTATTTACTATTACCTGTGATACTTTGACATTTCTTGAAAATTAACAGTGTTCTCAGCAATGCTGTGGAGAACATATAAAATGTCAAGCTTATCCAAATGAATTCACTCAACTTAAAATCTGTTTAAGGTGCTAGATGGAGCGCTTTGATTTTCTATCTTTATAATTACAGAAATCCCTCCATAGGACAGGTTATAACAGGGTTTTATTTCTCCCTGTCTCTTTATGGTTTCAGGTAGAATTCTCTTTGTCTCACTACAGACATCCAGTGTGTACAAAGTTGCTGTAATGGTTGTACACCAGTTAAGAGGGTGTTAGCCTCAACTGAACAAACTCCGGCTCACAGCCCCACAGCCCTTATGGAGACACATTGGGTGTGCATTTCCAAGCCTTCACTTTACTAGTTTTAAGATACTCTCTTAACAGAATAAATTGAAAATACAGCTATTTAAGCAACATGTACCTCTGTCCTCTAAGAATCATAATACACAATGACATATTAAAGATTCTGAGATGTCCAGTAGCAAATAAACTCAGTGTCTCTCTGTGCAGTTAGCCTTAAACACTGCATTTTCTCACTTAGCATCTATAAATAGCCCATGGAATTAGTGCTACAGGAAATACACTTGGAGAAATTCTGCTTAGGCATGAAGCTATTCCTAGAGATCAGTTTCCTGTTTCCAAATATTTTGGGATATACCAAATTGCAACATGTTCAAGAGATTTTTTAAAAATCCTGTAAAGTTGCTAGAATGCCAAGTATTCCGTTGTTTGAGAGTTTCCAGAAGGTTGATAAATGAATGAATGAATGATTTCTATCATGTAGTCCTAGAGTTTGTCCTGAGAATATTTCTAGCAGTTTGTAGTTGGCTTAATAAGAGGACATTTCAAACCTATTTAGGATCATAAGTGCTCACAAAGCTTCAGATTTGCCATTAATTACATATACAATTAGCTATATGATTACTCTCTGTATCACTAGGCTTTTATAGATAGGAATTTTCCACTGAAAATACTCAGGGAGTCAGTTATCGACAGCAGTTCCCTGGACAGGATAAGAATATAGTAGTTTGCATTATTTACCTGGGTTTTTAGCTTGATTTCTTTGAGACTAGAGAAGTGAGCTCTCTTACATGATTTGATCAAGAAAATTACCCAAGTAATGATCCCCTGTGAAACTATTGAGTGGATAAAATGAGAAGTACCTTTAAAAGTCAAAAAGGCATCATTAATATAGTATTCCTGTGGGAGCAAGACAGCTTTGTATCTTTTTCAAGATAATGAGTAAAAGGATTTACAAGTTGTTCAAATATTAGCATTTTTTACTTCTGAGTTATGTTTTATCTACCTAATAACAAACCAGTTAAATAGGTGACTCACAGAGATCATTTTTATCTGCCTCACAAATTCTCTTGCAGTAAAGATCTCTATCTGTGCTTTTAATCTATATTTAGGAAGAAACTGAAACCAAGCTATGGCAGCAGATTATATGAAATAGTACAGGACAGAAGATAAATATTAGAGTAGGAAAATGTAGGCCCAAATTCCTACTGTAACAAGTTTTAACTATGCTATCTGATGTCTCTGAATATGTTTCCCAATCCGTAAAATGGGTATTTCAGTGCCTACAATAAAGGATATCTGGAGATATCAGATGAGATAGTGCATGCAAAACATTTTAAATGAGTCCTGAAAAACAATTAAAATGTGCTAGGAAAAGGGATTTTTTCCTCTAAGCTGCCAGCAATGTTCAACAGGCTTAGGAATGCTTTAGTCCAAGAATATTTTCTAAATTTTTGTTTCTATATATGGTTTTTAGAATATAATATTCAAGTGCCAATTTCTTTAAATGATGTACCATATTGATTCTCTCCATTAAACAAATGTTGAAGGCATGAGGAATTGAGAAATAAAGGAACGTTCATGCCTGTGAGACCACAAGCAAGTTAGGACCAAGTCATAAGCACCCATCACCATAACGCTTATCACAAGAGCACCGTGCACCAAGGAAGTTCTGGACATATGTGACCACAGCGGTCAGGGAGGATGAGAGATGAGTGCCAAGTTCTGGTAACTATGAAGACTTGAGTTTCCGAGGGAAGACAACAAAGCCAAGGAGATATGTCAGATACATAAGGATGAAAAGAAAAGATCTCTCAGTAGTAAACCAAGAAGCGACATAAAATAATAAATAATAAAATAAACTGAGATATAACAACCTTTGGCCTGCTGGGCACGGAGAGAAGCCAAGAGGAAAGGGGAGCGAGAGCACCTAAGGGGAAGAAGCAGCAGCTCAGGTTGGTCAGACTGGAAAGGAAGTGGGTGGCACAGTAATTCAGTTAAACATCTACACGGTTGGCATAGGACTAGGTTATGTAGTTCCACTTTTTCACTGAATCATATGACAGTACTATGCAGTAAGCAGTAGCATCTCCACTTTGTAGGTGAGGGAGGCGTGCCCCTCAGAAGTTAAGCAGTGTGCCCACAGAAAGAAACTTGAAGACCTTTGGGTTCCAGTGAGCTTGTCAGACTACAGAGTCAGTACCAGGCCTCTACTGTAAGACAGAAGAACCAGCAGGGAGTTTTAAACAAGAAAATGACCTCAGGAAAAGTTTTTTGAACAGAAAATAGAGTGACTGAATTATAAGATGAAGAATTGGAGGGAGGTCAGGTTGCAGCTTCAGAGATAAGGTAGAAGCTATTGCAGCGTTGCAAGGAAAGATGAGGAAAGTCTCCCCTGAGGCAGCCCCTGGGGGAGGCACAGAAGAGAAGAATTTCCTACAAAGACTCAGAAAGGCTTGGTCACTATTCGGATGTGAATTGACCTCTGAATAAAATCTCAGTACCTTGATACCATAGAATGTATGAATGAGATAGGGCAGAGAGAGAGAGAGAGAGAGAATTCAGAATCTTTACATTACCTTGGAACAGTGTAACCAAACAGAAGGTAATAGTTCATCTACCCCTGTATTACTCCCGAGTGTGGTCCACAGACCAGCACAGGGCTTCATGTGGAAATTTGCTGGAAATATGGAATCCTCCAAGGCACTCTAAACATTCTGAAACATTCTGTGTTTTAACAAGAGCCCTAAGATTTGTGAGTGATTGTATTTACTTTAAAGTGAAAGAAGCACTAACCTAAGAGAGCTAAAACTGGCTTGGAAGGGGAAGGTAAGAAAGGACAATCGGTTGTCTTTAAAAATGTACTCTACCCACAAGATTTTCACCATCAATCTACAAGATTTCAAAAACCTTCTGGTTAGCAATGGTTTGGTTTTATGTTACTTTTGCAATGTCAAGAGGATTCTAGAAGTAGTCATGCATGCTGACTTGACTGAGGTATAAAAGGCAGATGTTCCTTCAGATATAGTATTTTGCAGATGAATGCCAAATTCAAGCTATCTGATTGGTAGCATTTGAGCTGCTCATTCAGAATGGTAGCAGGGATGATGCTTACATAAGCTCTATGCCATCTTATATTGTCCTTCAGATCCTTGGGACATAAAATCCAAAAGAGTCTGCTTTATCATCATGATTGATTGAGAAAGGAATAGACCCAGAACAATCTTAAACTATTCCTTGACCCTTCGTCTGGCTCATGGAATATCATGGGTTTGTAGGCATGTGTAGCAGCAAAGTGTCTCAAATGATTAAATTAGATATTATTCCTACGTTCACTCTTCTCTCCACTTGCTATTGAGTCCAATTCCTAGGTTTTAACCAACCTGTCATAAGAATCAGAAGCCTCGTGAGTAGATTTGGAAAAGCCAAAAGGGGAAAAACTGGTAGCCCTCAGAAAGGGCCCATCAGATAACAATCCTCACCCAAGCCTTGCCTGAAATCCCTTCCAGACCACCGGCCCACCTTACTCCCCTTTGTCTATCGTGTAAGTACTAGGACCTTGTGTACAGAACATCGGGCCAATTTATTCTCATTGTCTTACAACTTGATCTAATTGTGGTGGTCAAGGTGAACCATTTCCTCTTGGCTCTGAAAGAAAAGGTTCTACATCTTGAAGATGAGAATGAGTCATGGGTGTTCAAGATGCCCCCTTTGGTCATTGTACCCACATGAGTGTGGCATCACTGGCCTGAACCACTTATGGCTCCCATCACAGTATTCATCATCATAGTTTGTTAACAATGACTTTTGAGAATTTGCTATGTCCAATCATTTTTCTAGTTCTGGGACACAGAAGAGGACAGAGTCATTGTTCATGTGGACCTAACATTCAACTGAACAGAAGAGATAATAAAAAATACTACCATAAAGTAATGCCAACTAGTGATAAGAGACAATTAAAGAAATATATCATAGAGTAATGGGAAAGAGCTTTAGGAAAATTGTTTTGGACAGGTGATACAGTCAGATTTCTTCAAGTTGTTATTTGATCTAAGACCTGAATAAACTGATGAAGGTAGATTTAAAAGGTGACCAGTCTGTGCAAAAGAAAGTGCAAAGACCAAGTCCTCTGGCATAAGCACACTAGGGAAGAGGCAAGATATCAGTATGGCAGTAATAGAATAAAGGAGAGGAAGAGGAAATGGCCAAGCAAGAGTCAGATCATGTACTAGACCCTAAAGTACTTTAAGATCATAGTAAAAGTATAACGATGAACAAAAAAATTCATTTACTGATATAAACATGACACCTATATATATACATATATATATATATATATCTTGAGAAATGTATAAATATATCAAAAAATTACATATATATCAAGAAATGAGATAAAAATAATAAATATATATGTATACAAGTGCCATGTCTCTCTATATATGTATATATTCATTACTCAGAATAATATTTTCACTACTCCCAATATCCTTAAAAAACAACCCCAAAACTTAGGGAGATTAATTACCATGACCAAGGGTATAGCTACTAAGTGACTGAGATTTGAACCCAATCTGTGTAACACCACATACTGCACTCACCTGTTTCTATACACAGATCATGCAAGTCAAAATATTAGTGGAAATATTATGAAGTTCAAATAGAATGCAGTACCTAAAGCTCTCAATCCTTCCCAATTCAACAGAAAGGTAGAATTCTATTTTCTATTCTTTATCACAATTGTATTTCATTTTTGTTCTTATTTTTCATGCTGTTGATAGAGTAAGGACTTTATTGAATGTTCACAGACCATAATAACTTTGTGTATAAGTATTTACGTAAGGTGTAAAATAATCAAATTGTTACACCATCTAGCCAGCCCCTCATCAGGCCTTCCAGACAATAAGCCATGATACACAGCTGAGAAGACGTCATTTTCAAAACTACTTGTTAGCTACTGATTCAGAGTTGTAGATGTTCAAAGTATTGGTTACTGTCTACTTCTTTTTAATTTACACAGTGTCTGTCAATCTGTGCACCTGCCTTTTTAAATTTCTCTCAAAATACAAACATCCAGTAAGGCCATACATCTTCATCCTTTCCCATGTTGTTCTTTTACACAGGAACACTCCCAGTTTCTCTTCACTCAGTAAAATCTAACTGTTCCTTAAACAGTCAAAAACTCTGACTGTTCCTGCCCTTCTCTCCAGAGCATTCAATGCACTGTCCTGGCTGTGTAATGGATTAACCTTCCCTACGCACGTTCTGCTCCACCAACGGACTGTGGACAGCTTGACTTTGTCACTAGCGTCTCTGAGGAGCTGATTTGGCCCAGGGACTCTGTCACCACCCAGTGAGACTTTCTGAGCACCAGCATTTATTTCCGGCCTCCACCCACACTTGTATCTCACACTGGCCAGTATATTTCTTGGAGTCTCCTAGTGAGCTGGCTGATTCCTAACCCATGCACAACTAATTTATTTAATGGTCACCTTCACTACAAGGGAGTGTGATTTTCAAACCTGTATGCAGGAGCTGGCAAACCTGGCAAGCTCAGGAATTTGAGTAAACTTAGGCACACATTTTAATGACACAAAAATCTAATTGGTTTAAAAATAAAACACACCTAGGACAAAAGTAAACAGGGTATATCTCGCTTCCTCCCACACCCTCTGTCTTTTACTAATAAAACGTAGATTTCATTCTCCTTAAGAAATCCCTTGCTTGCTTCATGAGCAGTAAGTTGAAGAATAAATGGGATATGTTCGTTTTCCATTAACCCTACTGGACAATATTAAGCACACCTTGTCAATGAGCATTTCAATGAAAGTTCTGTTCAACTACTGTTTTCTTTCTAAAACAAAAATCCCATATTTCTTATGCTGTTTTGCCTTGTAAGTGGTACTGGTATAAGAGACTATGTAAGTCAGGAACAGATTTTAAAGGTTGCCCTATTTGTACTCAGGTAATGAAACGTTTAAAATATTCTATATGCTTCAAACGCAGAAACTGAAAAAATAATTGGGGTGCATAAAGAAACTGCATTGCCTAAAACTCTCCAGAAGTACTCAGAATGACAGGGCTTTTAACCAATAAAATGTGAGATCCAAGGAACACATTGTCACTACTCAGCAAATAATAAGAAGCAGGTATAAGTATGACATCATTGCAAACCATTCTCATTGGCGGCTCCTCTGTGCGCGGTTACTGCTCTATTTGTGGAAGCAGCAGCCTTATTCAAATTAACCTTTCACACAGAGGGGAGGAGGGAGGTGGTGAGTAATACGCTGCAGTCTTTTCCCTGAAGGTGATGTGCTCTCAAATTCGCTTTACATTGCCTGTGAGCAGGCAAAATAAAAATAAATTCAGCTGTGGCAGTGTTTCACAGGGATAATAGCTGCTGGAATTAGATCGGGTCAGTGGAAAGAAATGGCAAAGAATCTGTGGCAGAGTTAAAACAAATTTCTGAATTTTGCTCTTCACTTTCCTTCCTTCCCCCTTATTATTTCTCCACGTCGCATTCCTGGTCTCCAGCTGCAGAGACTAAGTTTTGTCTCCTTGCAATCGGTCATGTGAGTGGGGAGTTTCTCTGAATACTAATACCCTTAGCTTGTGCCGCTGGGGGGTCTAGCACAGGGCATGGCTTTCTGGCATTGTAGAAATTCTCAGGAGTACAAGTCTGATGAGATAATTTAACCACATTTACTGTCATTCTGTACCCTGTCGCTGTGTTACATAAGCCAGGGCCTCCAGCTGCGTGGGTGACCCGCGGAGAGCCTACTCTGACTTAAACTCTTGGTAATTTGATCTAATTTATGAAGCAAGATCTCCAACGTAAGGGACTGCCCTTTGACTATGTATTCTCTTCTTGGTTATAGAACTTTGCTAAATAAAATGTTCTACGTCTTTGGTCTTATTTTCTTTTGCCTTTCCTAACTTCTGTTTTATTGTCTCTTGCCATTTACACAGATCATTCAAGCCACAGGCAGTGTAAAATTTTAAATCCCATTTTGCAGTGTCTTTTCTTTAGCTAGTTCATCATTTCCTTCCTTCCCTTTTCACCTTTTCCTTCCTACCTCAAAACTGATTGTTAATTCAAAGGCTCTTGCAATGCAAGTAACAAAAGTCTACTGACAGTTGACTATAAACCTATTCTCTGCGTCAGTACGGGATTAGGCAAACATGGTTGTATCTCCGGTGAGAAACAAGTTCCTGCGGGCAAAGAACTAGCTGTTTTTGGTTCAAACTCAGGATGTCTTAGTGCATGATTGCAAGGACACCTCCTTAAAGAGGTACTGACTCCTGAGAGTTTAGTGCATCCCTAACTACTCTACTAGGGTACCAATAACCATGTCACTAAATGTTAATGACCATGTGTTATGGTTTGTGTCCACATGTGCCCCCAAATCCTCATGCAGTTATTTGGTGCCTTTTAGAGGTTATGACTGATCCATGTTCCAATGCTGGGACTATGGCTGTGAGAGCTACACCTGCCCTAGGGCAGATAGTTTGCTGGGATTGTGGATGTGAGAGCTATACCCTAGGGGGAATAGTTTGTGTATGTAAGGGAGAGAAAGAGGCTGCCTGCTTCATTCCTGCGGTCATTCGTCCCTTTTGCTTGTGGTTTTTGCTGTGCTCTGCTGCCCTGAACAGTTTGCCCTCTGCCAGGTGCCACTCTGCCTCAGCACCAGCTAGGTATGGATCGAAACCTCTACAAACTGTAAACTCAATAAACCTTTCCTTCCTTCATTTATGGCGTTCGGTATTTTGTCTCAGCAACGAGAGAAAAGTAACCAAGACACCATGTCACTGGAACAACATTGCATTGCCATCTCTGTATCGGTGACTTCTCTGCAATAAATTTAAATGCATCTGGGTGGACCTGCTGTTGGGCTTTGAACAAAACTGGAGAGACTCAGAAAACAGTGCTCTCGTGAAGATGGGTTACAGCACTGCATTATCACTGCTATTTCTTAAACAGAATCAGGAATGCAAGAGAAGGTTGACTGCAGGGACTGCAGGGGAGCGCTGGGAAGCTTTTTGGCCGGCGGACAGCAGGTGTTTAATGGGAAGACAGGCCAATAGCAGGAAGAAAGAGGTACAGGCTCCAAGTCACTGCTGCCCCTGGCCTGTCATGTGTCCACCTTTCCAGCTTTCTGTGAAGAGTCACCACGAACTGCTTGTTCTTTCTTTCATAGCTGTGAAATCTAGGCATCCACAGCTACATTTACGTAGCTCTCCGTATGTTACACCAGTGTTAGTTGTCTTGACCCTCCTGTGTTGACTCCTTGCACCTTTGCCTGCCCAGCCCCAGCCCTTCCTTGGAAGTCAGACTGCGTCCTGACCCACCTCGGCAAGCCCCCCGCTGAATGGAGCTGGAGGCTGTGATCTGACCTGGCACAGCGCACAGTTCCAGCTCCTCATACTTGAATGCTACATTGTTCCTGTACTGAATGAAGTTTTGGAAAATGACTTTCAGATGTGAGATTCTCCTCTGGGGCTGTTTCACCCTTTTGCATTGCTTCTCTGCCATTTGGAATCCCACAAAACTGACCATCTTTGGCTGGGAACGAAAACAAAAAGACCCAAAATAGAACCCAAGATGACATGAGCCTATATAAATTTGAAATGCTTCAGCTGAAGACCACTACCAAATAATTTAATTATCGACCGTCCACTGCCCTTACGTTTTTAGTCTATTTATTCCATATGCCGTAACTCAAATCCATTGGGTTATTTTAGTCATTGCCCACAAATTGCCGTGACCTTCTTTATCTAAACTCCGATCAGAAAGCTGCCTAGTTCTCCTCAGATTTGTTGTATTGTTTTTTTCCTACCCCCCTCCCCTTCAAACCAGAAAAGTAGCTGCTGAAAGCAGAACAGTTACCATGGCAACCTCTTGGCAGCTTCCTCAGCAAGTAACAGTGTTGATTTCCCGGGCCTGGTGGGAGGGGGTGGGGCTTGCAGGAGGTAAAGGAAGGTTACTCTGCACTTAGTTAATATGCAAAACCACTTACACAGTGCTGGATGAGCAATGAATAAGTGCAAACAAAGCCATGCTTGATCAGCTAACATGGACTTTGCGCACAAGTTGATCTGTCCAAGGATGCAGATGTTGGCTCAGAAAGAAATCTCGTGATTGGACAGTAAAGGACAGAAGAGGTCACACTTGAAGAGGTTAAACATTATTTTTGTGATGGTCAGTGAATATGGAAGAAATAAACCGAAGCAGGAAGTAATTGCCTTGCTCCTTTTTGCTTTGTTCAAAGAAAAACGTAGCAACCTAAATTACAGGGATGGTGTTTTCCCTGAAAATCTAACATACTGAAGTTCAAGTTTGCATCAATTAAAGTCTATGTAAGATAAACCAATATGTTCAGATATAAGCAAGTATAGCATAATTTGTTTTACGCTTGAACAAAACATACGGCTCAAGTAGCATCTTTCACCTCTGAGTTTTCAGACAAAGAAGCAGCTTAGTAACTTGGGACTGGGGTGGGGGCGTATACTGTTGGCTCTCTCCCTCTCTGTCTCTCTCCGGCTTTCTCTCTTCCTCCTTTCCTCTCTCACTCCCTCCCTCCTGCCCTCCTTCACTTTGATGTAGCCTTGTTTGTTTCCTGGGGCCTAGACAAGCTGGAAATCATCTCTCCCTAAAAGAGTACAGGGAGACTCCGGCACACACTGCACCGGCAGAGGTCACCTGCAGGAACAGGAGCAGACTGGCCGTAAGCTCAGGAGGCAGCAGCCCGCCCTCACCTCGGGGCCTGCAGCTTTGCATGTTAAGGAAGAGGCGGGCTGATGGAAAGCCTGCTGCAGAGAGCGGAGGTCTGCCCAGCAGGTGTCACTAGGGATTTAAAGCTTACCAGACCTTTGGGACTTGGGCTAGGAAACCGCCAGATAATGATTAATGAAGTTTCTTTAAAAACATGTTCGAGAAGTTATATGAGACATAATTTCAAGGAGTCCTCCTTCCAGTGGAAGTTAAAATGATAGCTTCTACTTGGTTTAGATGATTTCTGGGCTATTCCTTCCAAGGCTCTATCTCCATTTCTGAGTCCTGATTCCAAAACCTAGACAGGAATATGAAACCCACAAAAGGCACAGAGTGGGGAAACACACTCGTACAGCCAAAGCAAATGCAGAACTATTATCATGGTGAAGATTCTTGCTTACAAAATGAGTATTAGCCCCTAATTTTAGGATGAAGATCAGAGTTCACTTTAAAAATGTAAATATCCCAGAAGTCCCTAAGTGATGTGAGCTTATATTTTATCAATGTTTAATATTTCTAACACACCTGTGTGAAGACTGTATCTCACTTTAAAAAACTAACCTGCACTGCAGGTATTGTATACTTTCTCATTAATATACATAAAATACACCTATGATAAATTTTTGAAACAAGATTTAGAGAAAAGTTGTCTCCCCTGAAAACTTTCTTACTACTTTTCCTTCCCTTGTCTGCCTAGAAACTCAATGTTTAAAAAATTTCATCATGAATTTCAGTAGCTTCCCTGGCTGAGATTTTCATATACACTTTCTCCATCTTTCATCACTCAACTAACGGCTTTCCACCTCATCTTAATTGCCTTATAGTTTTAACCCATCTAAGAGTAGGCATGATGTACCCAGCTAGGAGGTGGGGGAAAAAAAGAAAGAGAAGGAGAAAATGAAGTTACTAAATATTGTCATCAGTATTTAGTAACTTATGATGAATTTATTCAGCATGTGTATCTTCAACTATCCTTTGGAAAAGAAGGCAACAGAGTAGCCCTTGGAGAGGATGCACTAAGCCTGTATATACACAAGAGGCCTCCTTGTGCTTAACAGACCATTTAAGCAATTGGCATCTGAAAAGGGTGGGATTCCCCAGGTAGAAGTGGAGAATCTGGGAACAGAGGGCTGAGTAGAAGAAAGAAGGGTATAGGCTTTAGGCTTTACTAAGAATTATTAGGCAAGTGTTTAGAAAGAGATTCCCAAAGCACCAAGTAAGTTTTACCTTGCAAGCTACATGAAAGTTCTACCCAGTTGCTGTAATCCTTCCCAATTTACATTCCGGAGACACTTAACCACGAGGCCGTGAACATAGGGTCACCTGGCACTGTGGAACAAAACCAGGGCTAGAAAAGAAGTCCGAGGTTCACATTTCTGCTACTGATGGCAACTAGAGCTGGGAAGGAAAAAAAAAGTGGGACATCATGAAAATAATCCTTCATGTTTCATCCTTTCTCTGGGGATGCGGCATCATACGGTATCACTAAGGATTCTCCCACAAACGAAAACCCCAGTCTGCAGTTATGTAATGTGGCAGAATTTTATTAAGTCATAACCAGTCATTATATTTATTTGTGCTTATGAGGTAAGAATAAATTACTTCAGTAGTATTGATGTCTACAAGCCCATTTTCTAACCACAACTCTAGTCATTTTTCTAATCATTTAACTGATGTTGTTTTAATGAGAGCTATTGTTATTATGCATTATTAATAAAAGACTACCATTATTGATGTAACTTATGAAAGATTCTATAAAGAGCTTTGAGACTACTGCTGCAATTAACAAGAAACCAGATTCTCCATGATGTGAAAAAAAAATCAGGTGGATATGCCTTTACCCACTGGATGTTATAAATGGATTTCCCATGAGCCCTGTGGATTGATGCATGGGATTACTCATACTCCTTCATACAGTGAGAAACTTTATCAACTGAGGGAAACTCTCGCAAACCTCTGATCTTAAGGCCATGACAGTAGAGTTGATTAGCTCACACCTGAGAGAGTTCAGTCTTACCCAAAAGTCGTATTTTGTGATGGGTGAAAAGCAACAGATTCCCACTTTCAAATACAATATCGTAATTTGGATAAGAAAGGGTGTTGTCATGATTCTTTGACATATGCTAAATGCTGTGAAGGCTTCAGAGCATATTGAAGGGTTGAGAGCACAGAAGTGAGGTATGTGCCTCCTTTCATGACAGTCCTCTGGAAAGCTCTCCCCTCACCTCCCTAGTTGCCACAGCCCACAAGCTTAGATCCTGCTCTGGCTCTTCACTAGGGAGGGAGGAATCAGAAGCAACCGGGGAACAGCCAGAAGGGGCGGGGTCTGGCTTCCAACTCTACTACTATTTAGATAGCAAAGGAGGACTGGACTTTACAAGCATCATCCCATTACTTTACATTTGTTCTTATTCCCCAGAGCCTGGAGATTACATTTGAATAACATTCATACCCTTACCCACAACTTTGCTTCTGAGTCTATAGGGATTTTCCAACCCCTAGCTTTTCACTTTTTACCTGGCCTCCACCTCATTGTGGGATGACAAAGTGTCCGTGTGGAGGTGCACTTGAAGGCATAGAGGGTGGGTCTACGCACTAAAAGGTCACTCAGTGAGATCAGAAAACACAAAAGCCCTTTTTTGTGGGGGGATCTTGCTGTGCTATACGAGCTGGCCTCAAACTCCCAATACTCCTGCCTCAGCCTCCTGAATAGCAAGAAATTATAGACATATATCAATGTTCCAGCTCTTATAGTACTTTTATACATACTTATGGATGATACTTTGGCCAAAAGCTTAAATCAAATAGAAATAATCACTTGCATTTTCTAGAAAAGCATAGACTTTAACTCTTTTAAAGTCCAAAAAGTAATTTCACATGAGTTATATCAGTATCATTACCCCATCTAATTTATTTTTTTTTAGTGTTGGGGATCAAATCCAGGACTTCTACATGTGAAACAAGGGCTCTATCCCTGAGCAAAACCCCTCAGCCTTCTGTCTCTGCTTTTAGCAGACACAGGTTGAGAGTGCTGAGAGCCACAGAGTGAAACAATGCAAGAATGCAATCCACAACCCCAATTCTCCTGACTTCCAGACTTGTGCTCAGTCTACCCATTAGCATCTGCTCTCTACTAATTAAGAAAATTCAAAACACCTGAGGAGTGACTGCATGGGACTGAATCTTTAGCTTCTACCTTGCCTAGATGAATAGATTTTTGTTTTTATTAATGCAAAAGGCCTGGGTTACTCCCATGAACTTACTTGCACTTTACTTGTTTTGCTCTTTTCCAAAGTATGGTTCAGCAAATAACAGCAATTGAGGTTTCCATAGAAGTTTTGGATTATGCCAATAATTGCATTCTACTAGTTTTAATAATCAAAGGGAAGCACTTTACTTATATTAGAATATTCATGAAGTAACCACTGGAAATTTGCAGTAGGTGTTCATATAGTCTTGAATATTTGGACACTTTCTAACTACCTTATATGATTGGCACAGAAAGGAATTTTCTGGCAGGTTGCATTCTGCTTTTCCTCTGGTTTTGCTCACCAGGATGGCCAGGAACTGGCATATTTGTTTGTAAGACTGAGGATGTTGTGAATTTTAAGTGCTCTGGGCCACTATTTAGCTGATATTCTTGCTCAGTCATAACAATACATCATCAAAATCAAGACACACCTATATTTTGCTAGGATAAATGTAACAACCAAATTAAAAGATCAATGACAAGCAACAGAGATAGACCATGTGGCGCTGGGGAGGGAATCTGGGGCTGAGGGAGACAGGAAGTAGAACAGTCAACCTGTGATGTGGGTGTGCACAGCTTCCTGCGGCGAGTGCGATAGTTATGGGTACTAACAGGAAGGGAAACTAAAACCTATCAACGCGTTGAAAAATCACAACAGGAGCACAGAGGAAACGGAACACTAGAATGTTAGATTTGTATACTGTTTCATGAGTCACGGCGTGGAAAGACACCTGAGAGGAAACAGCCTCGGAGCAATTCAGGGCTCTTACCCAAGTCACACAGAGTCAGTGACAGAACAGAACCATCGTGGAGGTCCCCAGGCTCTGTAACCACACCTGCCTTACTGCCCTTCCTATTCCTTTTCCATTCCTTGGTTTATTTCCAGTCTTTGGTTTGCTGCTTCCTCCCCCACTGCGGTTAAGATTCCCTTATTTCCTCTTCTGCACGCGCCGTAGGGCAGTCACCCACACATCGGGATTTCTATCCTGCTGCCTCCAGGAGTGGTGCCTTCGCCACACGGAGGCCAGGCTGGTGTGCAAAGGTCTTCACGTCCTCCCCCAGCAGCTCCAGGGAGCCTCATAGCACTAGCGTGCTTCACCCCCTGAGACCCTACTCCTACAGGGGGACTCCAGAAAATGGCTAGGGATAGCTGTGCTCTCATGCATGAAATATATGGATCTGATTGCTGAGATCCGTGAGCCACATATGTTGGGGAAAGAGCATAGATATAAACATCTTGTAACAAAGGCATCATCTTTGGTTTGTTTGCTTACTAATTTATTTATCGAGTGTGGGCTACATTGCCCACAATGGTTTCAAATTCATGGGTTTAAGGAATCTTCCTGTCTCAGCCTCCCAAGACATTATCTTAATCACATCCTACTAGATCTTAAGAATGAATATTCTACTACTCTGTGAATTCCAAAGATGAATATTAACTTAAGATTTGGGAAGAAAGATGTGCTTCTTCATTTATAAAAAAGTGTTTTTATTTTAACATTTAAGTATGGACTTACCTGACCAAGGAACTTTGAGCTTATTGCTGTTAGAAAATAAAGCATCCAAGCTAGGGTTGTGGTGAAATTGCAGCTCTCACCCCAACCTCCCACCAGCCCCGTCCAGTAATTCACTGACCTTCCTAAGGCTGACTGAGCTGAACTTTGAGATGGTCCTGAGAGTCCAGAGGCTGAGCTTTGCTTCTGAAAGCATGTGGAAAGGGAAAACATTTCTGAAGGCAAAATGGAGCGCTCTCTGACAAGAATGTCCAAGGAAATCTCTCAGTGGCTGAAGTTAGCAACATTTAGTAGGAACAATTTTACATCGACCTGAAGAAAATGTCAACAAAGTTTCCATTTATTTCAAACTACCCTGAGAGATATTGAATTATTGTGCAGGAAAAATATATCCCTAGCCCACCAAGAAGATTGCAACAATCTTCCCAAACGGAGTAAGTCTTGTAACCAAGCACATAGATCAAAATTGATTTATGTGAGCTACAGAATTTGTACATATTTGGACACAGTTCATTTTATAGACTTATTCTGTTTCCTTGACAGAAAAAAGCACCTGTCTGCTCCTAAAAGTAGACTTTTAGATAATTTCTGAATGTATTTATAGTTTTTATATAGTTAAAATATATACCCTAGTACTTTAGGTTTATTTATCTGAGATAAGAATTGATTTTCTCTGATTAAAACTACATACCATGCCCAACTTTTAAATGTATTTTGTCTCCTTTTTTCATGCCCAAATAGTTAATATTCTAGAAGTCTTATATATTCTAGAAGTCTTTAATCTTACATTTTCAAGTTTTGAGGGAAGGAGGCATAGAAGTACCTTTCACCCTTTCCTTTGGTGACAGTCACAGGCAAAGGTACCCATTATCCAGCCATGGAGGGCAAGTTGCTTTCCTACCAAGCAAAATCACTACCAGTGAAAGGGGGTGGAGACAGCATGTGGCTTTCACGAGATGCTACTTTAAAAAAAAGTAGAAGAGTGTCTTAAATTTTGTTTTTAAAAACAAAAAGTTATAAAAAAATGGACATAAAAAAATAAGACACCACAGAGCATAGACACACAAAACCAACTATGGAAGGGGGCAGTCTAGAAGTCTAACAACCAGTTAGTGATGGATTGCAAAGAGATTCTACCTCAGGGTAAATTAGTCTTGGGGGAGAGGACCAGAGTTGTCCAATGTCATGGCTATTACATTGCATCTGTAGAGAAAGTTAACATGTTCTTATATTCAGTTTCCCATTTTTATTAGTTGTTGTGGTTGCAGTAGTTAGGCAAAAACTGTGGGTGTAGCCACCAAGAACAATAATTTTTAATTGAACATTCACCATATTCTACATGCAGCTAAATTTGTTTTCAAAATTCTGTTAAGAAAAATATTAGGTATAATTTCTAACAAAAAAGTGTTTTCCATGATTCTCACTGAATGGTTGCAAACAGAAAGGCCTAACACTATCCACCAGGGGCACTTTCTACCACCAACCTGCAGAAGACTCAGGGGTGTGACCAGACATCACATCTGAATCCCAAAATGTGTTTCCCCAGTGTCCCTTTCACCAGCTTCCCTCCTGTACCCAAAGCTGTATGGTTTCTGCTACCATGGTATATAGGCTTCATGCCAACTTGAATATTTCCAATGTCATCAAAAGATATGATATGGTGAATGTTAAATGTTAAAAAAAGTTTATTACAGTAAAGGATATATTGCCATTATTCCTCTTCCAAAAAAAATCCTCTTTTTTTCAAACACACGTATTCCATCATTTCTGCTACTTTCAGAAGCAATTCTGGAAGTCCTCTTTCATGTCTTCATGAGACTGACAGAAACTATGGTGAAGGCTACTCTTGACTACTGTCCAATGCAGACAGACTCTTTTCATCTACCTCACTGACCAGGTCTGGCACTGTGCAACTTGTAGCTTCACCTCAAAAGCAAAATGACATAAATAGGACATTTTGAATCAATCCAGGATACTGAGGCAGCCATAACAGAATAACTAAAAATAATCACAAATGAAGACTTCCAGAACTGCTTCAAAAAGCAACAAGAACAATGGCAAAAGTGTGTTCATTGTGAGGGAGATTGATAGCAATGTATGTTTTACTGTGATAATTTGTAATTGAACATTCACCATATTATTTGATCACACCTCATAAAATACTAAAGGATAAATCAGGCAATAATACAAGTTCATTTCCCTCATCCTGGCTTTTATCAACAATCCAAGAAATAGATGTATCTGGTCTGTTTCCAAAGGTTTTAGGGACTTCCATATTGGGGGCAGCATGGGTAAAGCTGATCATCAGATGTTACCCAGAAATCACATTAGGCCACATCAGGTCATAGGCATCCTTTTGGAAACTTGGAAGAATTTTTTACCTTCTCTGAGCATCTGCATCCTCACCTGTAAAGGAAATATAAGACTAACTTTCAGCATTGTTGTGAAGATTGGTAATTATTACATATGAGACATAGTAGAAATAAATAAATGCTAATAATTATTAATATGCTTGCCAACTACTCAACATACATTTGCAAAGGAAGATGTACATCCCCATTTCAACACTAGGGACATCCCACAGTGACTGGTAGAGAAAAACATCACCACTGACATCCATTCCTACCTTATGGTCCAGGCCAAGGATATTCTACACTTCCAGCATTCTGGGATTAAAATAATGTCCTTGTATATCTTCCAGCTCAGCTTTCATGCTTTCATTGCTCTCATATATCTGCCCAAGCCTTTGAGCCTCTTTGCCCATGAGAATAAATCCAAGCTTTTTAACATGGAATCTGAGTTTCCTTAAAAATCTTAGCCTAAACTAGCTCAACAATTCTTGACCACCCTGTGTTCTTTCTCTATGAGCCCACTGTGGAACAGCCCTTTGATGTACTTTCCTGTGCCAGGTGTTTTTGTTCCCGCTAAACTCTCAGACTAGAATGTCTAGCATCTTTCTTTTTTTTTTTTTTTTTTGCATTAGACACAGACCTAATGTTCCATTACTGTGCTTAACATACTGAATAAAACTCGGTACTTTAATTATTTGCCTTAAAGAGCACTTGTGACTAAGGAAAATGTCAACAAATTTCCTGTTTAGTCCAAATCTTTTTGAAAGATATTGAATTATTGTGCAAGAAGAAAATGTTTCTTCTTATCCACCCTAAGTCAGAGCATATTTTAACAACATAAAATATTTGTTTTGAGTACCCTATTAGCATGTTTCCATTCAGCCAAATCTAAGAACAAAGACCTGGCTGAAATATAGCTCCTTTACATAAAGCTGTCTAATATCAACTAAAAAGCCAAGTGGGTAGAGCAACATAAGCTATTTGTACATGAGATGTAGTCCAAACGCTCTGCAGTTTTATACTATTACAGCTCCTTTGATAGTGGAAGCTGGGGGATAGGATTCATTTCTTCTTCCCAGCAAGAACAACCAAGCCCATTCCCCCTCTGTGGGGATAAGATGAGCAGGAGAATGAGTCAGCCTTCCTACCAGGGACACTTGAATATAATTATATGATTAATATATTGGGAAGTATATAATTAACTAGATATTAAACTGAGATACCCTTTCTTATTTCTACTGGGGCATGAAAAGACTAGATGGCATACTTCATAGTGAGATTTGAAACAAATTAAGATGGCAGTAAATTAGTTGTGTAGTAGCTGAGATGACAATAGACCTTGAAAAACTTATGATGAGCTGAGACAATTGACAGTGGAGATTGAGAAGGGTCGTGGACAGAATTATTGGAGGATATGGCGGTCATCCTCGGTCTTTGGTCAAAAGAAGGCATTTTCAAAGAACAAGTGGAAGGATTTAATATCTGTCCTTGGCAATGTGGTGCCAGAGCACTGGTGCCTTCATTCTCACTTGGCAAATAACAATTTCAGAGGTGGGCTGCCACGTTTCTTCAGAAGAATGAAAGAGAGCTGTTGCTGAACTGGCATCAGTGTGTGAACCAATAATTTAGATGGGGCTAGGAAGAAAATAGCCCCAGACAAGGAATGTGTGAAAGTTTCCATTGGGCCAAATGCAGCCAAATGTGTGAAAGAGGAGTTGTCTGTGTTCATCTTATGTCCTAATCTGGAAAGCTATCCAAAGTATGAACAGACCCTACAACACATAACCTGGAAGTATCCCCTATGCCAGGTACTGAGAGAGCAGGGAATGATCAGCCAAAATCAAAGCAAAAATCCTCAGACTTTGATTAGGTCACTGATGCTGGCAAAGCTGGGAAGTTGGAGGAGAGGGAGACTTTGGAAAACCATGAATGAAAGCAAGTGTCAGCATTAGACACTCACAGGACCAGAGAACAACACCACATAAAGCACAACGGTGAAAGTCATTTGAGGAACAGCTTGTTCCAACCTTCCTCTCCTGCTCTTCTCCCCCAGCTCTAACCCCAAGGGGGAAAGAAAATCCCACAGATAGGAGGAGGACAGATCAATGTGCAAGTCAGAGAAGGAGAAGCCATATAATTTCCATCCCTCTGTCCAGAACTCCCAAGCTGAAGCAAGTCTGCGTCTCTCTTCATTTGTAATCACTCCATGGGACAAGACATTGTAATCGTTAAAATGAGACCTAAGACAGTTTTGTGCTCTAAGAATAACAGTCATTGTTCTGAACTAAGTCTTCATCCAAAGGAAGGAAATAGCCCTGTACAGTTCATTTTAAGGAGCTTTGGGGGAACAATCTACAGTTGCCTTATGATTACACCCCCATCAAAGTATTTCTGTCAATAGACTACTGAGAGTTATTTCCACATGCCTGCCTACCCACTCCGGCTTCCCAGAGGACAGCCGCTCTCTGTTGCTCACATTCATATTCTCAATTTCTAGTCCAGTAGCAGGAACATGGTTAGCACTGAGCACCTGCTGGGTAGTACAAAGAATAACGTGCCAGCAAGAGAGCAGCAGGTAAGGAGCATTACATGATAGGGAGAGAGGTGTGAAGCAGATCCTCTTGGCTAGGTCAAGAAGACTTTATGGACATATGTCGTGTGACCATGAAGGCTAATACTCCACCAGGGCCATATGGGGAAGAACAGAATTCCAGCAGGATATAATGGCAAGAGAAAAAATGTAGAGATGAAGAGATAGAGTAACCTCAAGAGTGAAAGAAGGGACCATGCTGTGGAAGTCTCTCAAGACATGTATTATCATTTGACAGGAAATGAGAATAGAGAGGAAGAAGACAACTGTGATGGCAGTGGAGAGGCCAAGGCTTTCAGGTGGCTGGCAGGTCCTGAAACAGATAAGAATTACACAGGCAAACACACCAAAGACTTATCACAGGCACTGCTACAGCCTTGTCCAGAGGACGTGGCCAATTCAGAAGAAAGCAGCGTCTACCTGAGTTTATAGAGCGAGTTTATTTTCCAGACATGAAGGACTTAGCTTCTCTACTCACAAGTGTTTGCAAGCAAAAGAAAATTAGCTCACAGTCAGAATAGGAACTAAAAGTAAAGCCATGAGAGGAAAAGACTGTACTCAGATATAATGAAGAGGCCAACTGGAAGGGAATGAAGGTCAGTGGGTTTAGCTGAGACAAACCACCTGGGCTAGATAAGATTAATAACTACCTAGCCTGACATGGTTAGTACTGCAAATTCCCTGACCCTGTTATAAACCTGTTTCACTCATTCCAATGTTTCTCCTGTCTTAGTGATATGGATGCTGCTTCAGAGAACAGAGAAGCCAGGCGGTGATTCACGGCAGTGATATGTTTTGTCCTTAATTCTCCCAGTTGGTGGTAACAGAAAGTTATTTCGATGACATGCATGATAGAGACCACTGGAATCCCTATATTTAGAAGTTGCTTTCTGTCACAAAAGATCACTTCTCAGTATATTATTTATTGACACTTCAGAATGATCTAGAGAGAACTAGTTTATATAAGACTGAGGAAATGAAAAATAAAGTGTAAAGGCTCTTGAGAGCCCAAAGCCTCCAGGCACCTAGTAGAAATGTCATTTGCTTTTCGTGTGGCACTGAATCTGCCCTGAGAAGGTTAAATATAGACTGCAAGGCTAGCAGGAAAACACAAATCACTAAAAAGTAAGGAAATAAAATGTATCAAATGATTATTTTGCACTGTATTGTACATAATTTACTTCATTTAATCTCCATAGAGGCCTTATATCATTATACCATGGAAGAAACTGAGACTCTAACAGGTTAAATGAATATTCAAAGCAATTTATGTGGCAGGACCAAGATTTCAATGTAAACCTGTACAAAATCCAAGACTTTGCTCTTGCCACAGTACCAAAATACTTTAGTGTACAAAATGCATGCCACAAAAGGAATAGAAAAACACAAACTGATTCATACAATGGTTTATTAGGGGAAAATACTTTTATAATATTGAAATCAGGTTAAAATAAGCATTAAAGTATCTAAAACTATAGAATAACCAAGCAATGGGCAAGACTTAGATGTGATAATACTTTACTAAGGAACTAAAGTCAAGGCTGAATTTCTGAAAGACAGTACAGATTGTCTGTCTATTGTACAGATTTCAATTCTTGTTCAAAATAATTTGAGTAATTTATTCCAACATCAAAAGTCAATGAAGTCTTTTAAACTTGATCCTATTAAAGTTTACATAGAAAAAAATAAAAGAAGCAAGAAAATTTTAAGGAAAGAGTAGTAAAAAGGAATCTGTCCAAATGTATTTTGAATATATTTTAATGTTTAATAATTAAAACAGTATTATATTTATGCATGAAAATTTTAAAAAACTAAAGCATACAAAATGAAAATTTCAAGTATATATTAACTGCAATATACATAAAAATTTAATACTTTATACAAGTTGTACTTTTTAAAAAGTGAGCTTTAAGCTAAATAATACATTAAAAATAGATTATTCAGCAAATACTTTGAAGGTAACTGATTAAACTATAATAAAATATTCTCCTATTAAAATGAAAATTAGGTCAAATGGCTTCTCTGCCTGTAACACTCTGATGGTTTCCCACCTGTCCAAGATTAAAGGGTTCAAATACCTTTAAGACCCTTATATGATATACCCCAAATTTTTTCAACAATTTCATTTCACACTTCCCTCACTTTCAGTCATTCTGACTCAAACACATTGGCCTCCTCAAACAACACAGAAAAGCTCCAGTACAAGGTTTCTGCACTTCTGGTTCTTCTTGGCCGGAAAGCTTTGTCCCCAAATATGGATGTGGGCTCTGTGTACTTCGTCAGGTCTTTGCTCGAATGTTACTCACTCTGGTCCTCATCTTGCTTCCCTGAAATGATGAGAGTTCTGTACTAAAAAAGAAAATATTTCACATGTGCTTGGAATACTGGCGAATATTTACATGTTCTTGAGATGAAAAGAGGTTCCTTCAGCCCCACCCATAAATTCTTGATCAATAAATTTTACTACATAAAAATGTAAAATATCTACTTGTACCAAACACAAAAGAATTAAAAGGCAAGCAACTGCAAGAACTCTATTGATAAATGCATTGAACAGGTTAATTTATTTTCTATAAAAAACTATTACTTATGAGAAAATACCAACATAAAAATGAGCAGAGCATTGGAAAAGAAATTCTTACACATATGTAAAAATAAATGCCCAATATATATAAAAAAAATTCAACCTTGTTGATAAGGAAAAACTTAAAGTTCAAAAGACATCAAATCATCAAGGACAAAACAAATGATAATATACAACATTGACAAGAGTAAAAAAAGAGAGAGAGATTTCTTTTGCCCACACAGCCCATATATAGATAATGAGAACAATCTTTGTCAAGAGTAGGCTGGCAACCTGAATCAAAATATTTAAAATGTGCTTACCTTTTGACCCTGGAATTTCACTTCTGGAAGTTGATCATAAGGAAATAATTAGGGACAGGTGGAAAGATTTAACTACAAAGCTATAATAAGATGGTAATATGCAACCTTGGAGGGAGGAATGTGACATGAGGCACTGCAATATTTTTCTCTTGTTGATGGGGCTAAAGAAGGGATATATAAGCTAATTATATGTAAATAAGCCCTATGTTGTCTTTTTTTAAGACCATCTGGAAGTGGCAGCTGTATTGCATCTTCACTAAATGTAGGGAGGGAAGTAGTGAGTTTAAGCTTCCAGATAGGGATTTAGGTTAAATGTAAGAAAGTATATCCTTATGAGAAGATTTGTAAACACTGCAGTTGGATAAAGTTGGAGGTTGTGTAATGTCATTCCTCAGAGGAATTTACTGCAGAATAGATTTTTATCAAATTAAGATGATTTGCGGTGTATGCCTCTCCACACAGGGTTTGGTCTTAAGCTTATGTTCAGTCTTCTGTTTTATTATACTGTGAGGTTTGATCACTGACTTAGTGTGTTTTAAAATATGGGTCTATATTAGCGTAATGGTCACATCATTTCATTAGAATAGTACTTATAATTATTTTAATGATGCAAATGAAATAGATTTCTTGGTAAGAACTAGGGTGGGGAATTTTTCTTCAACCCACCAGCGGCCATGCATTATGTAATTCCAGTAATATTTGAACTCCTTTGGGTGATCTTTGTTTTTCCCAGAAAGCTGTGAGTCTGAAACCAATTTATTAACCCTCTGAAAGGCTGATATTCTGAGTCTGCTTTCCAGTTTCAGTGGGAGTCAGGTTTCTAGTTTGCAACTCACTCAGGTTTATTATGATTCTTATTATTGTTATAGCGCTTCTGACAACTGATGACTAAGGTTATAAAAAAATAATCAAGCATGATTCTATTAGAGTTCAACAGAATTAGACACTAGTATTGTGAAGTTATGATACAAAAAGTAAACTTTACAAATTTGGGGCAAAGATTTTTATGGGCTTAAAAAAAAAGCTGGACATGAAAACTGTGTTACAAGAATAAGTTAACAGTAAGTCAATACGAATCATCTTTCAAGGCAGCACAGGTACACTGACCAAGGAAAAGAAATAACTCCGAGGATAAAGACTATAAATTGCTTATATGGAAGCAAAAGGGGTATTACTGAATTATTTTTACTTAAATAATCATATTTTCATATTAAAAAATTTCAAGCATTCTCATTTTACAAACAAAAAATCTGGCATTGTTTTCCAGATGCATCATAACTACTGGCCACAAAATAAAAAATTCTGTAAAGACTACCTAGCCATTATTTCTATCTTTAGATTTTTCCAAGCAGGGAAGTAAAAGCTAAAACTCTTTGACAGTGAGTCAATAGAGCAGAACTCTTTCAGAAGGAAAAGAGACTACTTTAAACTTGTGATTTCCCAGGCTCATTTGACCCAGTTTGCCTAACTTACTTTAAATTTCTCCTTAAGTCTTTACCTTTATAGCTAGCCCATCCTTTTGAAATTCAATTTTACTTTTATTTCTTGGCCACAACTTGGTTTATCTCATTCAGAAGTCCAAGTACCTGTTATATCAAGGTCTCTTCTGTCTACAAATAAAACTCTCCCTCCAGGTTGCAGGATAATTTTCCTCCTCTAATTGTCTGAACTCAACCTGACAGCACCCTTGGATCCTTCACTCTCCCTGCTGAACACATAGCCTTCTTCTAAATAATTAAGAATGTACCTTGGGGGTCTGGAGAGGTAGTTCAGTGGCACAGGATCTGCCTGGCAAGCACAAGGTCCTGAGTTCAATTCCAGGTACCCACAAAAAAAATTGTATTATTCAAAATATCCTTTGTTCTTACCACCTTAGTGAATGCTTTTATTCTTGCTTCTTCTAAGTGTCTTACAACTTCCTGTCTATGTCCCTTCTAAGGTCACATCAGACTCTGGTCCTCCTTTCAGGATTTTCCTGTCTGATGTCAGAAGTCAGGTCTTCAGGCTCTTGTGTACATTCACACTCTCTTTTCAAAGACAGACACGAACCTCACAATGCTGTTTCCCTCAACATCGCTGTGGTTTCTCAGTCTATATAATTATTGGTGAGACTTGTTACAGCACCCTCCCCGATATTTTAACTTTGCTTTTCAATAATGATTGAAGAGAGTCACTGGCAGGAATTTCCACCAGGGTAATATGATGGGAATCTTAATTTTATCCCTTGAGTGTTTAGCCATTATAGAAACAGTTGCCAAATGTAGCACCCATCTATTATTAATTAGCTATTACACTAGCAGAAGTGTAAATTATTTTTATTTCTGTGATGACTGTATATGCAGCGAAATACAAACTGCATTCTCAGACTCCCTCACAGCTGGGAGTGGTAAAGGCACACAGTCCGGCTATACAATGTCACCAGTGGGGATTCGCGAAAAACTCTGGGGAAAAAGCTGACTCCACCAGCATGAGTTCTTGCTCCTTGCCCTGTGCTCTTCCACCTAGGCATGGCCTGGTCACCGTGCTAATGAGGACAAGAGCTATCTTGAAATCACGGGGAGAGAGCTGTATTCATGAACTTGGAGAGCAAAGAGCCTGGCTCCCTGGTAACACTGCGCATAACATACTTACTTCACTCACCTCCAGAATCCCAGGCTCATTTTACATGAGAGAAAAGTTAACCCTTCCTTTTGCTGCTATTGTTTTGGGGTCCTGTGGAGTAGTAGCCCTCCCCTCCCCTCCCCTCCCCTCCCCTCCCCTCCCCTTCCCTCCTTTTCTTTTCTTTTCTTTCCCCAGTACTGAGGATTGAATCCAGCAGCTTTGCACTGAGCTACCTTCCTAGTCTTTTTAAATCTTTTTATTTTTAGACAGGGTCTCACCAACCTGCTAAGTTAACCAAACTGGGCTTGAGCCTGAGATCCTCCTGCTTCCCAGAATGCTGGGATTACAGGCATGCACCACTATGCCCAGCTTTTTAAAATTTTTTTTAAAAAACGTTTTCAGCACTGGGAATCAAATTCAGACCACTATGCAAGCTAGTAAGTACTCTACACTGAGCTACACTCACAGTTTCCAACACAGTCTTAGAAGCTATAGTTGGTAAAAAGTAAATAAATAAGTAAAAAGTTTCATATGAAACTTTAAACAAATAAAGCTAACTCAGGAAGAGGGGTTCAGCATTGACAAAATGACTTTTATTTGAAGAAAAAATTATATTATTACAGGTGCAACTCATTTTGGTTTTTTTTTTTTTTTGAGACAGGGTGTCACTCTGTGGTCCAGGCTGGCCTTGAATTCGCTGTGTAGCCCAGGCAGTCATCCTTCTGCCTCAGAAGCCCAAGTGCTGGGATTGTAGGTGTGTACCACCACGTCCAGCTTCATTTTTACTTAAGAAGCTCTCCTGCCCCACAAATGTCTGTCCTTTGTGATATGAAAACACAAAATATCTTAGAATTTTTGATGTTTTTCCTATTTACTGACCATAGTTTGTTTTAAAAAGAAAAGAAAATCATATAATCAAATATTCCAGACCAGTGTCAAAAGCTTACGCTCAGCTCCTACTGTATAGTTTGGTATGGCTTGCTTCAAGGGCTGTCCATTAATTGCAAATAACAGAAAGTCACTCTAACTAATCTAAGAACAGATTAGGTGGCTCATAGAACTGAGAGGGAAGTTAGATGTAATGCAATTGTGATTCTCAGTGCCCAGCATTAGGTCCAATCTCATAAAGTTAGAGTAGACTCTTCTACAAGACTCTTTTCACAGCAGACATCAGTCCTAAGCTCTAGGGTTCCCAGGCCACCTGCACTTCTGACTGCCTAACCACAAATTTAGGGGTTATCACTACCTTCCCATGATCAATAAGTCTGTAGAACAATTCACAGAACTCAAGAAAATGTTCTATTCATCATTAACTTTCTACTGTAAAGGATATGAGTCAGAACCCGCTAAGTGAAGAGATACGTGGCAAGGTCTGGAAATGTTCTGAACATAAAACTTCATGTCCTCGGGATGCTTCATGATCCCAGCAGGCCAATGTACAGCTACCATCCAGGGAAGTTTACTCAGACTTTGGGTGAGCAGAGTTTTATTGGGCTTTCATTGAGTTTGGGAAATTTGTCGCTATCATTGGCAACATGTAGAACTAAATTCCAGCTCTCCTTACCTCACTGAAAGTCAGTAGGTTGGGTTGATTCTCTGTAGCTCACAATTTCATCTCTCTAATCATGTGGTTGGGCATTCTGGCATGATCAGGCTGGTCTTGAGCCACCGTCTAGGAGTCTTCACAAGTCACTATGTTAACAAAAATGGTCAGATATGACCTGAAGGGTCCACCATGAATAGAAAGACACTACTACCCCACAGGAAATACCAAGAGTTTATAGGTTCCATCTTAGTTACCTGAACAAAGACCAGCCAGATTTAATGTTCTATTAATACTGAAGAACCAGACTCAGGAAATTAATAAAAAGCAGCATGACTGCCCAGTCTTTTCCACTGGATAATTGGCTCAGGACACAGCAGCCACCTCCATAGACTTTCCTCAGACTCTCCACTGATGTTGGCACACTAGTGCCATGCATCCAAGGTGCCAGCAACATTCATGTCACCCTTGAAATGACTGGATATTGTTTACTTTCTTTGCATCACTTCTTCCAGTTTCAAAAGTTCTAGGCATGAGCACTTCATCCAAATTTATGTGTACATCCCCTTGCTCACAGACAGGACTATATATCCTTCTGCGCTTCAGCAGTGGAAGTAAGGACACTGCCTCAAAGAATGGAAATCCTATAGCTTAGCAAATTGATTCCCCAGGCAGCAAAAAATAAGACAAATTCCCATACATTATAATCCTTTCACTAACTAAAATCCATATACAATATACCCTTGTTCTATAAATGTACTGCTACAAATATAATATCATATAATGAAAGCACACCTTTTTAGCTCTACAACAAAGAGACTATCCAGTTTCATTAAATATAAACCAAACTACATGTCTCAGATCTTTAACCAGCATTCATCACTTATTTTTTATATCCCATAAAACATTGTTCATCTTCTAAACTAAACATGCCCAGCATATAACAGTGGTATAAATAAGTAAAATAAAATATAAATGAGTAAATATATAAATATGTATATACACAAGAAGAAAGTGATAGAGAAAGAGACAGAGGAAGTAAGGTAAGGTAGAAGTGCTAAAAAAAAGAAGTGCTTACAATTCTTATTTACTCAAAATAATAAAGATGAATATGCCCCCACCTGACCCTTTTGCCAACAGCCAGAACAAAAACTGGTTGAGTAACTTTGTATTTTGGATGTCTCGGTACTTATTTTTGAGAATTCTGAGTTATGTGTGGTGCTACAATATTGAATTGAAGTCATTTTCAGTGTCTTCATTGTTAGAAATGTCAGTCCAAAGATCCCACCTCTATTTTTATCTCAGATGGTTCTGTCTGTGCTCCTTTCCATCTGCATTGTGAACTAAAAACTGTTTTTCCTCTAACGTTAAGATTAATTATCCCAGAGAGCACATTAATCCTCTTTCAATATATTCAACTCCTGTGAAGAACCTAAACAACCCAATGTCTATCTCAGCTTCCACCTCAAAGGAATCTATGTTATGATGCCTGATGGATACATTCATTCCTTGCTTACTAAATCCTAAAATCCAGAAGTATTTGGAGCTAGCACAGCTTCTAGAGTACATTATAAGGTGTATCCTGAGAAACTTCAAATCTTCTATTAACCCTTCCTCGCCAGTCACATGCTTTCCTCTGAGAGAAATTATTCCATGTGTTATTCTTCTGAATAGACATTCCAGTCTCACAAGGCAGACTCCTGGATGGGGTCATAAGGTCATCATGAGGCCATCCAATTACTGTATTTTGTAGTGGAGCTGTTTGGGGATGATGGGCTACATGACAATACCATCAATCCCAAAGCAGTAACAGACTGTCTGATTTCCTTCACTATAATCTAGCTGCATTTCCTTCTCTATAATCTAACCAGAGAAATCTTGAACAATATATTTCAGTGGGTTAAAATATACATGTTAAGTCCATTACCAACAGTTCTTCTGGGATATAAAAAGCAGGAACAGAAAATCTATATCCTAAATGTTTTTGTCAGTGGCAAAAATACCTCATGGAAACATCAGACCAACCTGCCAAGAGTTCCTTGAAGGTTCTAGCTCCTCAGTTCAGGGCTCACCAATTCTGCAGCAAACTGAGCCCTCAGCAATGGTGATAGCAAAATGAGCCTTACTATAGAAAAATTTCAGTTCTGGGTATATTTATTCCTATGGCTGCCATAATGTTACCGTAAACTTGGTATCTTAAAACTACATATCCTCTTAATTATTTCATTCTGTCGCAGTTCTAGAGGCAAGAAATCAGAATTGAGGTCAGTAGGGCATGGATCCTTGTACAGTCTCTGGGAGAGAGCTGGTCCTTGCTGCTTACAGTGTCTAGTGATTTCCAGGGTTTCTTTGACCTGTGGCTGGATGACTCCCATCTCTGCCTCACTTTTAGCATGGCCCTCTCTGTGTCTTCTCCTCTGTTGCTTACAAGGAAACTTTTTGGTGAATTTAGGGCCCATCCCTAAAGTCCAGGTGATCTCATTTCAAATTCTGTAACTTAATTACATCCACAGAACTCTCCATAAGTCTCATTCGCATTCATTAGTTTTGAATATTAGGAAATGGACCCATAGTTGAGGGTCACCATCCAACCTACTACAGTGTTTCATTATTGTCATGATTGCTAATTTATTAATTAGACCATTCAATGAGCACTGGGGACAAACAGAAGAGAAGGCTGAATGACCACCAGAGAAGAGGCCACCATTTGTCCTGGTCTTAAAAAGAATTTTGAGAATCATTTAATTCTTCACTAATATTTTCCCATTCTGGCTGCATTCCAGGGAAAAAAGTATTCACTACCCTTTTTGAAAATAGTGTTGTTACTTCCAAATTTCTAATCACCTTCTCAAACAACCATGACCATTGTTTTGTGTTATTATTGAATGCAATTCATGATATCTTCCCCCCATAAAAGTAGACAACAATATATGTCTCCTCTGAGGCCCAACCCTGAGTTAAGCAGGGCAGTAAAATTATATAATCCCCCCACTGCTGGTTGCAGGAAATCACAGCAATAAGCACTTGAACACCAAGCTATCTATTTGTCTATCTACTTACCTTCCTACCTAGCCCTCCGCTGACCTATATACCTATGTGACTTCCCAGCCTCCTCACTCTTCAGTGGAATCTATCCATAAGGCCACTCCTACAGTGTTGAGAGAAAGCAGTAGTGTATAGAGCATGAAGACAAGTGTGGAGGGAATGAGTGTCCTTTTTCAATGGAATGTACATACTCAAGATGGGCTTGATTCAATTCTTTTATGTATATTCCATTTGATAGAGTAATACTCCGCCTGCCAAGCTTGTTGTTCAGTGAGTGGTCTCAAGACTGGTTCAGAATGGGTAATCCAAGTCACAAGGTCAGGGATGTATTCTGTACCAAGTTTCAGTAATAACTGAAGAGTTGTTTCTCAAAAGACGAATAGGTACTGAAGAAAGCACAGCTTTTATTTCAAAAATAATATCAGGAGTCTTAACTGCGAACTCTCTACTGGGCTCCCTAAAACACCTCAACCTGCCACAGACTATTCAAGCTTCACTGAATCTGCTGGGTATATGGGTTGCCAGGTAGAGGTGATTGCACCGCAGCCTGGAATGACTGCCAGGGGCTGTGTTGATTTGAGTTAGTAAGGAGACAACATCTGGAATAGCAGCTGCGCTTGAAGGCACCACCTAATTAAGCTTATGATAATCCACTCTCATTCTCCAATACCCATCTGTCTCCGCACCAGCCTAATTGGAAAGCTAAATGGAGTTGTAGTAGAAGTGACCACTCCCTATCTTTTTAGTCATTCATGGTGGCACCGATCTTTGGGTTTCTGTAGAAGTGCTGATCCCTCTTGGTATATTCTTTTATTAAAGAAGGTGAGATCTAGGACTTTTGTCCTGTCCCTTTCCCCTGATAATAACTCATATTTATGAGTCAAGAGACAAATGTGCTGCCTAGGTTATCTTTGCCCAGGACACACTCAGGAAATAAAGGGGGGAAAGGAGCATGTATGAGTGCCACTGTGCCCGCTATGAGAGGGACTTGAGTTAAGACTCTGTTTGTCACCTGCACTTTATAAGCTTCTGACCATTGGAACAGCAGTGCCATTGTTCTTTCCCAGAAAGTGTAATTTAGGAGCCATTTCCTAAAAGCTCAGGAGAGGGCTACATATATCCTTTTTCAGAATATATTTACACCAGAAAATGAACACTGAAGGCCTGGAAATACTAGAATGACTGTATCTCCCTTTAGCAAGCTTAATTCAGACACAGAAAATACAGGCAAATTTATCAGGAACTTTGTGAGTTGTCCGTACATTTCAGATCTATAGGCTTCAGGATCAATAAATCAATGAAAATACCCATGTGTCCCTACTAGGGAAAGAGCAGATACCAAACCCCTAGAGGTTACATGCCTGGCTCAACTTCTGTACCCGCCCTCCTGTACCTTGGGATCTACCCCATCTTCACTGGAACCAGGCAGACCATTTCAATATTAGTGCCTCCCAGCAATATCCCCAATTGAAAATGGAAGCTGCACTCACATGGCCAGTAGTTCCCTCAGTGAAGTATTTCTAAAGGCTTTAAGCACAGGGATAGTGCTCTGTATCTATTTAGGGAAAACAGGAAGTAGGTGAGATTCTTATTATAAACATAGTTTTAAAAATTATTTTCTATAGTTTAGGGCAAATAATTCATCACATCGTAACTTTCTTTAGCCTGATCACATTCCAATGCAGCATCCCCTTCACCAACGTACCTAAGAATTAAAACCATTTTTCCTTCTCAGTGAATTCAGATAACTGCCCCACACCTATGTTTTTTGTTTTTAAAAACCTCAAACTAAACTTAAGCTATATTTTCTACTCTTTGATTAAGAATTTTAGAGTTGAGTCCCATATATTCCCTGTCTAGGTATTTTGATATGTAAATTGGTAGATATGTTTTTTCTGTTGTCTAAACCGAATACATAGATTGACATCATAATTGAGTGTGCTGAAATCCAACTCTAGACATTGATTTGAGATGAAAGTAGGAAAAAAGGGTTAAGAACCTTAGAGAACTGACTCAAGCAAGGAAGAAACAGCCTTTTAAGAATTTTTTAAAAGGTCCATTTGAATTATTTAGGATGCAAGGGAAGCTTCGAGATTTGAGTATTCTTTACTGTGTCAAGACCCTCTGATCCTTCCTTATATCCCCTAACTTAATATTTAAGGTCCCTGTCCATTTAGTATTTTAACTTTCCCACATGGTTTAGTCCCTTTCCTCGTCACCAGGACAAGATGCCTGACACCTACAACTTAAAAGAGGGGAGTTTATTTGGACTCCAGGTTTTAGCCCAGGGTCAGCCAGCTCCAACACCGTAAGATGTGGTGGACACCTCACAGCAGCCAGGAAGTGGAGAGTGGGAGAATGAGCCGAGAGGGAGACAGACCCTCTGCACCACACTGTGGTGGTCTCTTACAACCAGCCCTGCCTCCTAACAGCAAGTCAGCCACAGCACCCTCACAATCCAGCCACCTTCCAAAAGCCAGCCCTATGAGCCATGAAGCTCAGGGGACCTCCAGATACAAGCCAGATATGCAGGCTACCATGGCACCCCAAGACCAACCTTTCCATTTGGCTATTGAGTATCTCAGTTCTCTCTATGGTTGTAAGAGTCAACAGATAGTACCAGCAACAGATTGAGGCCCCTGGGCATAAATTTGTGACTTACGCATTACCATTTAAGTTTGTTCTCTTTTTCAAAGACACCAACTGTAGCTAGAGCAGCTGATCCTATGTCCATTCGAATCCTTCAGCCATTACTTACCAGCAGCAAGCTAATACCCAGTTTGAGAAAACTGTCTACTGATTTCCAAGTGATGACAGGAAAGGTAACTGTTTCGCCACTCCTTACTGTGGCCCCTCGTGTCTGTCATCTTTCCATCACTAAGACAGCTGTATTTTCACAGTGGTTAGCGCCAGTTATACTGGGTACACTCCCAAACTTCCCCTTTCCCTTGAGGTCTAGAGTATATGTAATCTATTCCTAGAACCACCTTCCAAACTAATGAAGGTTCTTGTTTCTCTTGGGGAAAAAACAAACAGACTGTAGCCATAAAGAAACAAAAAGTTAATTGGAGAATACTGATGGAATGCCCTAGAATCAAGAGAAGGAATAAAGAACCAGATTTTCTAAGTGGTCAAGAATCTATGGAAGGGCCTGGGGATATAGCTCAGTGGAATAAGCACCTGCCTGGCAAGCGCAAGGTCCTGAGTTCAATCTCCGGTACTGAAAAAAAAGACTCTATGGAGATTACGTAGCTGAAGTAGAGATCCAAGCTGGTGAAGCAGAGGGAGCACCTGCTTATCCTCATCCCCACTAACTTTCCTGGAAACAAAGGCGAGAGCTAATCTTGGTGTTCCTCAAGAAGCGTGGCGAAGGCAAAGGGGAATACCAGAGCCACAGCAGGGAATGCATGTGTTACAGGCTACACGTAGCCTGACAGACTTAAGAAAGAAATTCCCCCAAACTTGGTCCTATATGCCCCTTTACTAAAACATGTATTCACAGAGTCAGTGTGTTTACCCCGTAGTTTCTTTTCATCTCTTGCACACAGCTGCCATTTAAATGCAAGCAAAATCTTTTCACATCGTTTTGTTCAACTTTTGCGACTTTGGGGTGGATTTTGACTTTGGGGTGGATTTGATCATGTGATTTAAATTACCTGTATCTCGGGTTTCTCATGACTACTAAATGTGAAAAGATGAACATGGAGCATTATTTTATTTAAGTGGCTTTATCAGTTCTAAATGAAAAGTATTTTAGTGAGAAGGACAAAGAATTTATTTTAATACCTATTCTCTTCTGTAAATGAAAATGTTCCGTCTTTAATAATCTTCATTTAATCATTCCTTTTTTATGCCTTCGAGCTGTTGGAGAGTATTTGGTACTGAAGCTAGTATTTAGTATTCTATATTTAAATCTTATTCTGTTTTCTTCTGTATTTTCAAACTTCTAAGAATTATTATGCATTAATATTGTCGCGTCACTGAGTGAATCTGAGGTTGCAAGCCCACCCTCAAATTTTCTGGGCTTGTTTCTCTCTCAGAAGTACACAGAGAAGAGTCAAAAGATTGGGCAAAGTCAAAGCCACTCTGAGGAGCAGGAGCTGAGTAGCCGCTGAATATAGGGCAGCGCTCCTGTTCTGTGGAGTGGAGGTGGTGGTCCCGCCCTCTAGCGACAGCCACACCTGATTGGTTTGTTGCTAGGGGTGTGGATCTCATGGGCTAATAGAGGAACTTGAGTACACATTGCAACAGTGTGGGTAGTGTTACAAAAGCAAGATAGCACACTGCCTGTTGTTTACATTTTCAGAAAGCTGCTGAGCTTGTTTTTCTCTTAAACTCTGAGGGGCCTTATCCCTTATCTGACCCTAGCTAGGGGGTCTCATCTATCCTACAATATTTGTCAGTTACATTTGGGAGCCTGTCGTAATCATTCCATTATTTGCAGAAGCATCCCTGGAATTGGGGACACTCATTAAGATGAATCCAGCAAGTGTCCTATGGAAATAATTTCGTAAAATTTAAAATTTGCAATTGGTCTTTTGTTTTCCATAAATTCTATGAAGCTAGGATGTCTCCGGTCATGTTCTTGGAGGCTCCATTCACATAACTGTTTCTTACGTCCCTCACTGCAGCTACAATATGAGTAACGCCTTTACCAGTGTCAAAGGCGCAACAGTATCACCAAGTCACCTGCCATCTGTTCAATTCTAGTTAGCCACCGCTTGGCAAATATATAGAGTCAATATAAAATGTTTTACATGTGTTATCACCAACTGTGACACATTTCCTTGGTTTCCTTGAAGGCTGATTATTTGCACAGCTTCTGTAAGCCATAATTGTTCAACACTGTAGAACCAACTGTGAAGTATGTGGCAAGAAGAGAGGTCCCACCACAATGTGCACCACATACTCAACTGAGCACAGGGTAGCAGAGCACAGTGCTGAATGCAGTAGCAGCGCTCATTGCCTGAGCGTGTTCAATGTCATGTGCAGCCCTCGTTGGCTAAGAGTTTACAAGCCTACCTTGCAAGTATTGTTTACTGGTGAACTAGAAGGCATGTTGGTTGCTCTGTGTGCAAATTTTCAGGAAGCTATTCAGAAACAAACAACTTTATGGCAAATCAAGGATATAAAAAGAAACAAAGTGGAGGACAGCTAAGTTAATTGTTATTAATATTCACATATAAGTTTTGAAATAGCTACAGGAAATATTAAAAGATACTAAATTGCAAGTCATGTATATCTGTTTATGTATTTGTGCATTTAATGTTCCTTGCATGTATTTCTAAAGGTAGAGGCTGATCATAAATACGTAATCCATTACTTGAGTTTTGCTACATTAGCACCATCCATTTTTAGCTTTTTTTGAGATAATGGTCAAGAAAAGCTAGTATAGATTTATACTGAATTTTGTTTGAATACTCTAAGGCAAGTGAAGTCTCCTTTTATACTGTATATAATGCATTAGCAAAAATACTTTTTATTTTAAGATAGTTTTATTTTTATCCCTCTGTTTAGAAAAAGTCTGAGCACTAGGGAGGCTAAGGCAGAAACATAGCCATGAGTATGAGGTCAGTCTGGGCTAGTATGTTCAAGTCCAAACTACACTACACAGTAAGACCTTGTCTTACAAATCCAAAAAAAGAAAATTAGTGTGTGTGTGTGTGTGTGTGTGTGTGTATGAAAACTGGTACTTAAAATGCCAAATACTTAAAAGACTAATGTACCTACGTGAAAATAACAATGTTCTCTTCTGCTGTTTACTCTCAAATTTTATGTTTTTACCAGAAAAATACAACATATTCTGAGGAATTCTCTTTGCATAATAATTGCTAATATCATTCTGTTAAATAATAGGTGATTTAAAAAATATCTGAGTTTTGTTTTTGTTTTTTGTTTTGTTTATTTGCTTTTTTGGTTTTGTTTTTGTGGTACCAAGAATCAAACTCAGGACCTTGCACATGCCAGGCAGGCACTGTGCTACTGAGCTATATCCCTGGCCCAATATCTGCTATTTTAATGCATATTGATCTTAATTTACTTATTTTGTCCTTTTACAATTTAGTTTTCTTTGCTCTCATCTATATTTTTTCCAAAATTAATGTCTATAAATCTTGTGCTTGCTCTTGCTCTTTAAATTAATTTGTTTTTCTTGGGGTGCTTGTGTTATTAAGACCAACTGGCACACACATCCCAATATTTTAGTTTTTCCAAGCATTCCTTCTATATTTATAATTAATGTCCATTTTTGTACCTTCATAACCTTTTCTAAACATAAGACATATGTCTTCATTGTTTTCATATCTGCAACTCAACTTTACTTATTAGTTTCTGTCTAGCAATTAATTCCCTCCATTTAAATTGTTGCAGTAATTCACCTGAGCAAGAACAACATGCCTGTGGGGTCCAAGTTATCACTAATCAACGCACGGAATGTATGGCCGCACTGCTATTGAGTACATTTAGTTTAAAATCATTTGGCAGCTCCTACTGTATACAAAATATCACAGATGGTGCCCTAAAGGAGATGCAAGAGAAACAGTCCCCATCTTTAATATATCTTTAAGTCCATTAGAAAAATGCTCGGAAGTAAAATCAATTATTCTTTAAAATGTTAATCAGTCCCCAATGACATAACTTATTCAGACAGTGTCTCAGGAGAGCTTACTCAGGGCCTGCTGCACGACAGCCACTAGCTGTTGCACTGTAAGAATGAACAAAGTCATGGTAGCAGGACTCGTGACCTTTGAAGTGTATCCTGCAAGGCTGAGAGTGAACAGGAATCACAAGTGTAGTGAGCAGCACCCAGGAAAATCATCACATGATTTTAGAGATGACAACAAGTAAACCTAATCTAATCATGGGGATAGGGAAAGGCTTCTGGGGTGAATGAGGTTTACACTAAGAGGATGAGTAGTGTTGGGTAGGCAGAGGAAAAGGAGGTGAACACAAGGACTGAAAGATCATTGGCTTAAAGACTAACATAAGACCGGCCTTTGGAAAGAGAAACCCTCAGCTGGCACGTAACTCAATCTGAACAAAAAAATGCAGCACTTACTCTCTATGGAAATTCTGTGCACTGAGAAGTGCCTGGACTCATGTAAATGCCTGGAGAACATATTGTAAGTGGATGAAGCAACTCAGCAAGAATGGAAGGCAAAAGTACGTGTGTAATGTTTTGCTTACAGGAGGGAGGCTGGAATGTCAGCGGAACATTTACAATTGAAAGAAGTATGTTTTGGAAGGCAGATGTAGATGAAATTTGAGGCTAAGAGAGGAATCCTTGCAGAAATGCATTATTGCCTGGATTAGGGTAACATGGCAGATGCAGTTGGTGTCCTGCCTGAATCCCCTTGGCGTGCCTACTCCCATCTCCTCACACACCACCTGCTACTTACCACAAGCGTCTGTGATTCTCCCCTTTGGGCTTGTTGTAGCCATAGAAGTATTCCTGGTCTATCTAGGGCACAGGCCAGAAATTTGGGGAGTATTAACACATAAAGTATAGAAATCAGTGTATTAGCATCCAGTTCTCTTGATGCAGCAGAGAGAGATAATTCTTGGCATGTTCCACTCAGTCTTCCAGAGGTCACTAGCAGAGGGCACGTAAGTTAACCTTTTTCCCTTCTCTCTGTTATTCCACCTATTATCAAGCTTTGGGGGATCATCTCCACAGTAAGCTGCTTGGACCCAATTCTTATCTTGGGGTCTGCTTCTGTGGAGAGTCCAGGCTGAGAAGCTACTAAAGAAATTGAAAAAGAGTGATGTATGTTTGGAGATGGTGATAAAGAAATATTCCCTTGTTGAGGGTTGATTCTATAAATGATCTACCCACTCCTGTAATATACAGCCAACTCATTTTTCTCCCCGTGACTGATAGGGCTTCTAAATTATGAGTTTATCCACAGAATGAAGAGTTATGGACCAAACCAACACTGACAGAAATAAACTGACATGATCCCATATTTACAAAATATACAAAAATATACTTTTCAGTGCTTTATGTGATTGTGTCCCTGTTATTGGCCTCAGCCAATTTTACCTAGTAACTCACACCAAATAAGCTCCCAGGGAATCAGAACATCTCTGCATTAATAGAGGCCTGAATGACATCTACTTGGATCAATCATTTTGCACATAAGGAAACTAAGGCTCAGTGAAAAGACATGAGCTCAGCAAAGTCACACACAGGGCAGGGGAGGCCTGAGAGGAAGTTCTGCTTCTCTCTCTGTCAAGGGCACTCATGCCCCAGCTCTCTATCAACAGGGGAAAAGCCTTCAACAACAGTAGGAAACGACTGTTTCACTACATATCTTTAGATATACAGATATGGTAATTGACACCAACAAACCTCCTTGGCAGAAGCAGCCGTTAGAGGTAAGAAGAGTAGATTTTAAGCTAAAAACAAAACCATGATTCATGAATTTCTAAAACTTGCCCTCTTGCTGTGTGATATCCTTTCTGGATTAAAAGGCAGCAGGAGAAGTTAATGTGTAAGAGAAGCAGTTCAGTACCCTCTAGGCATGATAAGAGCTGTATCTAAGTGAACTTTGTTATTAAATACAGACAAGACCATTCAATTAATATAGAGAGTAGCTGCTTATCAAAATACCACTCCCTGAAACTAAGAAATGAAAATAAAGTAGGGACAGGTGGGTTAGAGCTAAATACTTCTAGAGTCAATGAAGGCAACCAGCACACACCAGAGTCTGGTGAATGTTGTGCTAATAGAATCTAATTTAGGTCTATAAATCAGATATAAAAATATGCATCATTTCTATTGATCGTTTACTGAAATTAATTTTCCTACCAAGCTCATAGTCCCCTAGGTGACAAAATTTAATTTCCCTTGATTATCCTTCTAGCAGTATTGCATCTAAGTGTTTTTGAGGGGAGGGCATTTCTTCCCATGCAACAGAGCATCAGTAGGTCTGAACTTTGGATCTTGGCTGTCAGTCCATCCATTTTTCTGCTCCACTGTGCTCCTTGAGGTTTGCAGGATTTCTAGGCCACCTTTGCACCACTCTAGATTGGTGAGAAATGATCTGCATCTCCTAGTGCCACACTGGAGATGCTAGGGACTCTGGGGAATTGACACAGGTCCGCCCACATGGACATGCCTGGAGCATGTCATCTGTTTCTACGTCTTGGAAAGCCTTAGAGGACTTGCCGCTTTCCCTATCCCTACAGGAAAAGTGGCACCAGTCTCTGCTATCTCTCAGATTTCCAGCCACTTCCAGGCCCTGGGACTTGTGCCAGTGGTGTAAGCAGAAGGGTTTCCATGGCCCGGCCAGCCCTCGCCTGCCCCAGGCCATGCAACTCTCCATCTAGATTGTATAATTGGGAAACTCATCCAGATAATTACAGTTGCTTCCAGATCTTGCCTTGGGTTTTGACCTCAACTTTTGAAATCCCTAAAGCCAAATTTTTATTCTTTTTTCTCTGTTTTTGATGCCTCAAAAATTAGTTGCTTTAATAGAGAGGATGTCATGGATTAGCAATTGCCACAACAAAAGTAGAATATTAATCAGCAATGAATACATAAAAATATGTCTCCAGAGAGAGGGATACAAACGTTAATTATTATTCCATCATTTTATGTGTAATGTAAGATCAAAATGTTATTAAAATTGGGACTCATAGATGACAGAACATTTTTCTTCAAATATGAGGCCATTTCCAAAATCTCACGGCAATGATTATAAAAAATGTTAGAGACAAGCACTACTCAGACTTTTCCAGTAAAGAAAGGAAAATTCAATGCCGATACACTCACCGCATGACCACCAACACCAAGAAGCTGAACTGCTCTGCAAATCCCCCAGGAGGCTAAAAGTTGCACTATCCCACTGTCTTGGTTACTTTTCTCTTGTTGCTGAGACAAAATACCCAACACCCAAACTGAAGGAAGGAAAGGTTTATTTAGCTTACAGTTTGTGGAGGTTTCAGTCCATACTTGGCTGGCTGAGAGGCAGAGTGGCACATGGCAGAGGGCAAACTGTTCAGGGCAGCAGAGCACAGCAAAACAAGCAGAGCAAAATGGAAGAATGGCTGCAAGCAGCCTCTTCTCTTCCCTTACATTGTAAGCAGGCTACCCCCACCCAGTGGCCCTGTAGCACTTCCATAATCTCCATGCCCTCCTCTTCCACGGGCTCAGGGTGTGTACAAAGTGAGCACCCTGGCTTCTTCCTGAGTCACTCAGCTAAACCTCTAGATTCCCCAAGTTGACTCAATGTATCAACCATAACACCCACCCACTGTACTTTACCTATTGATGTGTTTATCTCCTGCTGGTCCCTTGAGTACAGATATTTTACTACACTAATCTTTAGTACAACACACCCAGGTCCACATGGTACTGGACGTTTTAGGAGGTTCTAGTCTCTTGATTTGTAATGAACAGGAATCAGAGCCACAAAGCACAACCAAGGCTGAGCAGGTGTGGAAATTGGAGTGGCTTTATTTAGGCTCTTCATTCTGTGCTGTTGTGTTTCTGGTTTGTTCCCCACCCCAGCTGCGCCATGCTGATTCCAGCCATTATCAGAGTGTGTGTCTCAAACTGGAAGCCGTTTGCTCTCAACAGCTTGAAGTGAACTAGTTCTCATCTCAGTCCATGACAGCACTCAATTGGAACTGACAAATGTTGTATTTGAATTTTGTGGAAATACATTTTTCTCCTCAAGAAGCAGCAGCCATCACTAGCTAGAGTTCGTTTCCCTTATATAACGATCTCATTTAGCAAGAAAGCATTTCTTAGAAAACAATTTCTAGGCTACAGACATAATTTTAATTGAGTAGAAATTGTTCAGTATAATAAAGGCTGCAAATAACTATTTTGCGGAGATTCTTCCCAAGTCTAAAATAATTTGGTAAATGAACTTCCTGAAATTTTATCCATTGTAGGTCTTACTACATCATGCAATTGAAAGCTAAATCAAATTCTGATCAGTAGCTTGCTGTTAAAGGATAGAACATAAAAGATTAAATGTCACATAATTGATTAAGTGACTAAAAATTCAACTAGCCTTGTATCTTAAGCCAATAAGTATACTACAGAGACAGTGACGTGATAGCTCATCATTAGTCCGAGTTTATACGCTGGTGCATACAATCTGCTGAGTGAAGTTTGTCTCTGTGCCCAAGAATCTTCCATTATTAACATAGAGACAATGCTTTTCTCCTTTATTAACTGGTATTTATGCTCCTTGAGACATGTCACCAAGCTGAGCCAATTATGGGGCCTTAAAAATGATAATAAGAAATTGTCCCTTCATTAGTTTTCTAAACATTTGTTAAAGAATATGTAATGTTTAAAATGCCTACATTTTTAAATGTAAATCCTAGTCATTAGAAAGAGCATCATGATAGCAACTGAAGCAGCCAACTCTGGAAGGCAGTGATCTCTTCTGCACCTCCTCCTTGGCCTCTGCAGGCTGACGGTTCCTGCAGTATGTCTGAGGCCCTCTTAACTTTGCCTATTCATACTGAGGGAAAAGCTTGAATATTTCAAAGTGGTTTATTATCCTTTAAAGGGTAACAAAGACAAATAATGCTCACTTCCCTCCACACACACACACACACACACACACACACACACACACCATGGCATGTACTATGGCTTAGAACATACATGTATTTTTATTTGCTTTGGGGAGTGGTCTCCTGTCTAGCTCGCTCATTTCACATGGAAGCGGCTGCGATTAACCTTGACCACCTTAAGCAGCTACTCAAAAACTTCTAAACTCATCTGACAGGATGATTATGACCACAGACTTTAAGGTTACATGCAAATGAGTGCAAGTCCCAGCTTTGGTGCAGATCTACACAAATTTCAACTTGTAAAGATCTATGATCTTCTAGGAAATTACATTAATACTGCCTTCCTCATTGTTATGTTTTTCAGAATTAAGAGAAATAAGTCCTCGGTATACTGCTGGCCATAAGTACACGATGGTAATGAATACAGCCAGGTATATTGTAACAATAGGAAGACATTCTGAGAAATGTGTCATTAGATGATTTCATCACTGTGAGATCGTAGAATGTACTTACACAAACCCAAATAGAATAGTCTACTACACACCTAGGCTATTTAGTGTAATCTATTGCTCTAGGATATAACTCTGTATAGCATAGTACTATACTGAATATTACAGGGCTACACTGTAGGCAGAGGTAAGAATATTTGTGCATGTAGGCATATGTGAACATACAGAAACAAAAAAATTTGAAGTTCTTTCTTGCACAAATTACCAGGTGGTAAGGATGTTTTAAGTCCCTTATAACCTTATGGAAGCACTAGCATAAGTGCAGGCTCTGATTGACCAAGACGTCATTGTGTAGTACCTGACTGTGCTATTGTCATTATAATAATGATTGCCCAAAATAAAAAAAACGGAAGACAAGCTGAAATGAACAGCCTTCCCTCTCTACTTGCATAGAACTTGCCATCTTGATGTTTTGTTTGTTTGTTTGTTTTAGGACTTCCCTCATCCTAATAACTGACACCAGAAAAGTTTGTTCTTAATGTTCATATTTAAAAAAGATTACAATCACATTTAGTGCTTTTAACACGAAAAAACAGAACAAATCACTCAATAAAACACATTAAACATACAATTCCACATGATACATAAATATGCTGGGTAGAGACAACTTAGTTATAAATGCATGAAAGGTTACATAGTAATTAAGAAATAGTTCTAAAGTTCATAGGATCAATTAGCAAATGCAAGTTATGTCAGCCAGGTTTGGGGAGAGAGAGAAAAAAAATGTTATGCCTTTAATCTAGACATCCTAGTTTAGAAGACATTAAAAGTGCCAGGTGTGGTGATACACAACTGTAATCCCAGCACTCAGGAGGCTGAGGCAGGAGGATCATCATGAATTTGAGGCCAGCCTGGGCTGCGTGAGTTCAAGGCCACTCTGCCCTACATACTGAGATTCTATCTCAAAAAAAAAAAAAAGAAAAACATCAAAAGTTTTTCCTGCAAAAATGTTCATATTTAATGACCTAAAGGGCACTATGAGAATTGGATTGAAATGATCCCTAAAAGTCACATGAAAGTGACTGAATCAGAGGGTGAGGTAGCTGGCATGCTGTTAAAATGCCAGGTCTGGTTGGAAGAGCAGGGTCACTGAGGTGTGACCTGGAAGGAGACCTCTCCCTTCCAGGAATCTATCTGCACTCTCCACCTGCTGCTCACCATGATGTGTGTGGGTTTGCCTCCTCCCAGGCCCTTGCACCGTGTCTCTTCTATCTGGAGCTGGCAGATGATGCGTGGACTGAGACTTCTTAAACTGTGAGCTAAGACAGACCTCTCCTCATTTAAACCCTGGGGCTGATTTTTGTGTCCCAGCAACTAGGAAAGTGACTGAGATGGGAGTTCAAATAGCGGGTCCACCATCTGTATTACTTCCCTAGTGATGGGCTTCTGCAAGCATGGGTACTTTTTCTTTTTCTTTTTCAACATCGGTAATTGAACTCAGGATCTTAAGTTTGCCAGGCAGGTGCTTGTGCCATTGAACTATATGCCCAGCTCACATGTACTGTTTCTATTGGTAAAAGTAGCTCAGGTGGAGATCCAGCATCGCTGATTAGAGGAAGTGGCATGTCAGACAGATTCAGTGAACAGTCACCAAAAAGCTACTCTGAAATGGGGGAAGCGATCACATGCAGAAATGGAAAAAAGTCAATGTGAAGGATGATCTATGTAGATCAAATCAAATATCTGGATTGTTGAAGAGAGGAAGCAGCACTGCCACAGCTGGCCACATCTCCCATTCTTGCACACTCTGCAGGGAACAGCCATTTTGAGAACACCCTAACAACCCAAGGGAATGTGCTAGTACTATAGAGGCAGACTCCTTGGATAGACCCTTTATATTTTGGCCTTGTGCCCTCATTATCCCCCTAAGCACTGAGAAATACGATGTTCTGGCAGCTTCCTCTACAGAATTCACAGTGAGCAAGAGAACCCCCCAACTCCCACACAGACACATACAAGAGAGGCTAAACACAGCAAACGGCGGGACAGCACTGAGTCTGCCAGGAGGGACTGCGGTTTAAATGAGGAGAGATCATCAGGATGGTTCACATCCCTGGAGACATGGAGAAGGCAGTGAAAAGGAACAGCTGGTCCAGAGTGAGCTCTTCCCTGTCATTTCCACAAGACGGGAAAAATCTGAGTTACCAGGCAATCCTGAACAGCAAGCACTCCCATGCTTGGAACCCTGGGGCAGAGTCCCTAAACCAAGCACAGTGACTATGTCAGATTCCACTGGCTGGAAAGGGGAGCTCTTCGGTGTCAATTCAAGATCTGATCACAAATTAAAAGTCAGACTAGGCAGGAGCAGAGAACTTCTGGAGACATACTAAGTGAAAAACTTCCGAAGCAAGAACATAAAGATGTGCCCAGTACCAAGGGTAGTAGGAGTCACAGAACATTCACAGAAGGAAAGGAAAGCTTGGTGTCAGGAAAATTATTTCACATCCTCCTCTTCTCAAATTAGTTGAGGTGGTTGGACTATGAGATAGATAAGAAAACAGTGAAACATGTCTGAAGCACGTACACGTGCATCGTGTAGGTGGAGACAGTGACAAGGACGTCCCTCACCGCGCCTAGTCAGCCTGGTAAACAGCTTACAGACAGGCTGCAAATCGGTGTGTCCGAACTGCAAACACATAGCACTAAAGCAGAAAGAAACTCTGCGGCCAGTTAGGCTTCGTGGCAAAGCAGCCATGTGAGGGCTGCTGGTATATTCTCTTGTTACAGGGTCTGTCCTAGATTTGCAGTAGGCTTTGTTTTCTTCTTCATTCATTGTTACTGGTGTTTCTTCTCTCTCTCTCTCTCTTTTCTTTTTCTTATTCTTTTTTTTTTTTTTTTTGCTACCTAGCATGAAACTCAGGACCTCAACCTTGCCAGACAGGCGCTTGTGGCCCTGAGGTATATCCCTGGCCCTTCTTGTTCTCATTCCTTTTCTTCAATTATTGCTCCTGTATCCTCCAACAGAGTCTAACATACTAATATTTTTACCTATCATTTCTTCTATCTACTCTCCTTCTGATTTACCCTGCAGACACTTCTTCCTTTCCTCCTTCTCTTCCTTTCCTTTTTCCTTCCACGTTGAAGACCAACAGCTAATAACAAAACACTATCGATAGTAAAGAGTACTAATAAAGCATAAAAGTGTGAAAACAAGGTTTAATTTCCATGAGAGATGTATGATCAGATCTGTTAGCATTGTTATAAGCAATAGAAATACTCTCCTCACAACACTGTTTAAATTCAGTCCAAACTATTTAAATTGAATAACTGAAGGGATGACAGGTATCTCTGGTCAAATCAACCACAACACTGGAAAACAGTCTAACTAAAATGATCCTCACCTCCCCAAAATCTCCAATCTCCGCACTCTATTTGACCTCAACCCGCAGCACCAAAAAAAAAAAAAGTATATATATATATATATATATATATATATATACACACACACACACACACACACACACACACACATATATGAAAAGCAGGGCAATAAAAGGCTCTGCAAAGTCTTCCAACTCTCCCAAAGCAGATCTAGGTGGCAACAATGGAGAAGAAAGCAAACACCTGGTAGCAGAGCTCTAAAAAATGATTAAAGAACAGCTAAAGGAACTTGGTGAGTTTAAGGAGGACATGACACAAAATACAGCTGAACTAACACACAAACTGACCAGTGTGTATATAGGAGAAACAAAAAATTGGAAGAGCTGATCAAAATGGCTCCAAACATGAATAATGAATTTACTAAATATATAGAAGTCACAAAATGGTCCCAGAAAGACTTACCAGAAATTTTAAAAATTGCATGGAATTCATAAATTGCAGAAACAACCAATATGAAGACATGGTTTCTAAAATTGAGGACAAAATGGTAAATCATTACAACTTACTCAGAGAAGATTTAAAAACAATAAGAAAACAAGAAAATGCAACCAAAAGCTATTAGATGACTATAAGAAAATTAACCTAAAGCTAATTGGAAAGAAATTAGAAGACAGAAAATGGAATAAAGAATTCTATTTAAAGAGTTCATAATAAAAAATGTTCAAGCTACAAGAAAAGATTTCAACATACAGGTAAGTGAAGCTTACAGAATACCAACTAAGTAAGATGAGAAAAGAAAAAAGCCCATGACACAGGTTAGTTAAAATCCCAGTTATCAACAAGACAGAATCTTAAAAGCTGTCAGAGACAAGCAAAAAAAAAAAAAAAAGAATAAAGGTAAACCCATCAGAATTAAAGCAGACTTCTAAACACAAAGTTTAAAGGGTAGGAGAACTTGGAGTGGCATATTTTAAGCCTTAAAAGCAAGTAACTTCAAATCCAGACTAATATATCCTGCAAAACTATCCTTCAAAAGTGATGGAGAAATAAGTTCATTCCATGACAGAGAACATTTTAAAAGATACATCAACACCAAATCAATGCTCCAAAATATGATCAAAAATATACTACAGAAAGAAAATGAAGACAACAAAGCCAAAAATCAGAGAGAATTAATAGATCAAGCAAGGCAAGTAAATACAAAAGTAAAAACAAGTAAGTCATCAACAGACAAGAAATGCAATGTTAAGAATAAATTAATATCTTTTAGTAATAACTCTCAGTGTAAATGGCCTCTGCTCTCCAATTAAAAGATGCAGATTGATAGGCTGTGTCAAAACACAGAACCCAATAGGCTGTTGCATTCAAGAAACTCATATAATCCAAAATGAAGTTCATAGTCTTAAAGTCAAAAGATGGAAAACAAAATTTTATGCACCATGACCCCCAAATCAAGCAAGATAGTACTTTGACTCTCAAAGTAAACTTTGAGCTAATAGTGATCAGAAGAAGCAAAGAAGGGCAAAGTTAAAGGAACAAACCAACAAGAAGGGATAACAATTATAAATATAAATACTCCAAATATTAGAGCATCTAACTTTATAAGACAAATACTATTGGACATAAAAGATCAAATAAACAACAAAAACAATCATAGTTGGTAACCTCAATACCCCATTTTCTCAGTAACAGATCAACTCAACAAAAAAGTAATATATATCAGAGCCAAACCACACCTTTGAACAAGTGGATTTAATAAATATTTATGCAGTGCTCTACCCTACTATGACAGAATACACATTCTTCTTAGTAGAACAGAATAATTTCCAAAATAAATCACATATTAATGCACAAAACCTGTTTAAATAACAAATAACTAAGATTATTCCATGTATACTATCAGAGCATTGTGCACTGAAACCAGAAATCAGTCACCAAAGAAACTACAGAAAATTTACGAATGCTATGAAACTTAATAATGCACTCTTGAGCACTCATTAGGTCACAAAAACTCAAGGAACAAATGAAACAACTTCTGGAATCAAACAACAATGCCAGTAATACACACCAGAACCTATGGGACACAACAAAAGCAGTCCTAACAGTGAAGTATATTGGAGTCAATGCTCAGATTAGAAAAACAGGGTGACCTCAAATAAATAAACAGTGATGAATTTCAGGATGCTTGAGAAACAATAGCAGTCCAAACCCAAGCCTAGTTTAAGGAGAAAGTCACATAGATCAGAGTGGAGATGAACAAAATTGAGACTAAAAGAATACAAAAAAAACAACAAATTGAAGAAACAGTTCTTTGAAAGAAAAACCAAAATAGATAAACCATTGCCAAACTTACCAAAAGGAGATAAAAGACTCACTTCAATGCAATTAGAATGAAAACAGCAAAATTACAGTGAATACTGTTGAAATCCAAAAGATTATTAGTAACCTCTATGAAAAAGTACACTCTAATGAACTGGAAAATTAGCCAACATTATATTAAGTGAAAAGAAACTGAAAGTTTTCCCTCTAAATGAGGAACAAATCAGAATGTCTGCTACCCATGCTTGTTCATTATATTACTAGAAACATTAGCTGGAGCAATCAGGCAAAAGAAGGCTATAAAACAGACATGTACAGAAAAGGAAAAACAAATTTATCTGCAGATATGATCCTTTACATAGAAGACTCAAAAATTCTGCTAAGAGACCTCTATAATTAATAACTAAATTCAGCAAGGTAGCAAGATATAAAATCAGCATGCAGACATCAATAGTATTCCTGTATACCAGTAATGAACTCAGCAAGGAAGAAATTAGGAAAACAATACCATTCTCAATAGCATTAAGAAAGAATTAAATTAAATTAAATTAAATTAAATTAAATTAAATTAAATACTTAGGAATTAACCTAGAAGATGAAAGACATCTACAGATGTCTTTCAAATTATAGAACTCTGATAAAGGAAATCAAACAGCCCATCAGAAAATGGAAAAATATGCCCTAGTCCTGGATAGGTAGAACGAAGATTTTTTAAATGGCCATACTACTAAAACTGATATAAAATGCAATCTTAATCAAAATATCAATAGTGTTTCTCACAAAACTAGAGAAAACAACCCTAAAATTCATGTGGAACAGCAAGAGACCCAGAATAGCAAAAGAGCAAATCAGAAAGCATCAAATACCTGACTTCAAGTTACACTACAAAGTTACAGTGATTAAAACAGCATGATATTGGCAAAACGAAACCAGACATATAGATCAATAGAATGGAGTAGAGGGTGCAGAAAAAACCTCAGACACATTCAGCACATAATACTTGACAAAGGTACCAAAAACATATGCTGGAGGAAAGGTAGACTATTTAGTAAATGGTGCTAGGTAAACTGGCCATCTGATGCAAAATTTGAAGCTAGACCCATATCTGTCACCACAGATTAAATAAAATCAAAATGGATTAAAGATCTAAATATTAAAACAGAAACATTTAAGCAGCTTAAAGGTAAGGTAGCTAAAACTCTTGAAATCATAGGCTTTGACAAGGACTTTGTGAATAGAACTCCAACTGCATAAGAAATAACACCAAGAATCAACAAATGGGATTATATCAAATTACAGTTTCTGCACAGCAAAGGAAATAACCAATGAAGTGAAGTGACAATCTACAAGATGAGATTTTTTTTTTTTTTTTTGCCAGTTACACCTTGGACAGAGGACTTATATCTAGAAAGAACTCAAAAAAAGAGACCCTCCCCAAAATAAAAGAACCAATTAATGTGCAACTGAAATGAACAGACACTACTCTGAAGAAGAAATACAAATGGCCAATAAACATCTGAAAAAATGTTCAACATGCCCCATTAGAGAAATGTAAATTAAAATAACAATGAGATTTCATCTCACCCAAAAATTATGTCAATCATCCAAAACTCAAATAATAACAAAAGCTGGCAAAACTGGAATGAAAACAGAACTCTCCTGCCTTGCTGATGGGGATGTAAACTAGTACAACAATTATGGAAATCTGCATGGAGATTCTTCAAAAAAACTAAAACTAGAAATTCCATTTGATCTATCTATTCCCCTATTACACTCCTTGTATGCCCATCTTTATAGCAGCACAATTCATAGCAGCTAAATGTTGGAAGCATCAGCAGACAAGTGAATAAAGAAAATAATTTATTTATCCAATAATTGACTATCGCTCAGCTACAAAGGATAAACTTGACCCATGTGTAGGAAATAGATGCACCTTGAAAATATAATGTTAAATGAAATAAATCAGACACGCAAGTTTAAACACCATATGGTTTCCCGCATATGAGAAATCCAAAGTACAAATAGAGGAAAATCAAAGATAAAAGGAAATGGAGAGATAGAACTTCTGCAAGTAGGAAGGGCACCAAGAGATGGACAGGAGAGAAGGTGCAAAGGACGTAAAAGTAATTAAGATGTGTCAGGCACATGTACCCCACACTACCCACAATGAATGTGATCATTATGTGTCACAAACAGGAACTAAAAAGAAAGAAAACAGAGGAAGAGAATCTAGAGATAGGAGAATGAGAAAGGGGAAGGGAAGGAAAGTAAAAAGAACCAAAGTATGTTGGGTACATGCACCTACTCCCAAAGATACATTTCTGGTTTTATAAACATCATGTAAGCTGGCAAGTGTTAACAGAAAAGCGATTGTTATGGTTTGTGTCTGGATGTCCCCCAAAGGCTCATGCAGGCGTGGGGCGGGCTTCCAGAGTTTGTGACTGATGCATGGTCCAATGCTGGGATTATGGGTGTGAGCGCTACACCTGCCCGGGGCGGGGAGCCTGCAGACAATAGAAGGGAGGGAAAGAGGCCGCTCTTGCTGCTCCTCCCTTTTGCTCTTGCTGTTTTGCTGTTTTCCACCACCATGAACTGCTGCCCTCTGCCATGTGCCACCCTGCCTTAGAGCCAGCAGAGTGTGGACTGAAGCCTCCACAAACTGTGAGCTAAGTAAACCTTTCCTTCCTTCATTGTGGGCATCAGATGTTTTGTCTCAGCAATGAGAGAAAAGTAACCAAGTCAGAATTGTAATCTTTTCTTGAGAAATGGAAGGAATAGATAACACAATATAGAAACTGAGAGGAGCAATAAACTGATGTGCAGCTACTTAAAGATATTTTTACTTATTCATTTATTTCTATCCTTTCAGTTTTATTCGCTCATAATTTTAATATCCAGAGAAGATTTGAGGTGTTTTCCAGAGACAGGTATCTCTCATGACCATGTAGGTCCACTTCAAAACATTCTGTGGGTTATATGATACCCTGTGGTTTACAAAGCCTTCCTATAGGAAGTTCCAGAAATGCATTGTGGGGTGCAGCAGTGGGTGCAGGCCTGTGGAGACTACTGATTTTCTGTCCCCAGCACAATGATTTAGCAAACACCCCAGGTAACTCAATACTGGTAATATACAGACTATATACTTTTTTTCTTTTTGTGGTACTGGCCAGACTATATACTTTTTAAAATAATGCTCCAAATTAATGTTAATTAGAAAAAATATAATAATAAAATTTGATCTCTACCACACTCTAAAAACAGTCTGTTATTTTTAGTACTGATGAGTGAACCCAAGGTCTCATACATGTTATCCAGGCACTGGAGCACTCAGCCACATCCCTAACCCTTTTACTTTTTTACTTAATTTTACTTTACTTTGAGACAGAAGTTTGCTGAATTGTGATGTTCCTGCTTCAGCTTCTGAGCAGTGAGAATGACAGGTGTGCATCACTACAAAATATAGATATTTCAGCAAAATATAGATATTCCAGCAAAATAGAGATATTTCAAAGGGGAGGCAGAAGCAGGGGAGAGCTCAAGGGTTGAAAGGCATAAATTATGAGTTGCAATGAACTAGACCAGGAAGCTTTCATTCTGTGCTAGAAGAACCTATCCCAACAGGGATTCAAGCCTCCACATCATTTATTTTAAATTTAGAAATGAAGGAAGGGGGGGGGCAAAGATGAGAGAAAGGAGGGGAAAGACAGAAAAAAGGAAAGGGGCGGGGCTAGAGCTGGTGCTACAGGTAAATGTTTTTGATGTGATTGGGATGGTTTTAAAGGAAGAATTTAGACAATTACGGTTAATGAAAACACATAACTTGCTTTAGTGCCGCTGAACCTAACACCTGTGGAGAGTAGGGGTTAAGTGTCAAGGACTGCGGCGGTTTCAGTGCTCTTACTGAGAGAGGTGGATCCTCCTGTCCTCCTTTTCCAAACAGAATTCGGGGCTGCGCTAAGCTGAGGGCCCAGGACAGTTAACGGCAGTGACATGGTTGTCTTTCATGGGAAGAGTTGCACCCTGGCTGAACAGTGCAGGTGATTCTTAGAACGATCCAAAAGGCACATACCAGAAATGGAGGCTGTGGCCAGAACGTGCCACGTTTCTGTGGCTGGTCCCTCAGTGACAACTGCAGCCTGAGTCATGATGTATAAGGGATAGGAGAAGTCAACGTACCCTGCTGACTTTCCATGGAAGCATCCCTAGGAGGGCAGAGCCTAGCAACAAGAATCATCCAAGGGTAAACAAGATATTGGTTAAAAATGTTTACTTGGAAATTATTATTAATGAGTCCTGGGTATAACTCAGTAGTAGAGGACATGCCTAGCATGCCTGAGGCCCTGGCTTCAATTGCAAGCACTACACAGAAAATGAGGTGGCATTAATCATGTAATTTTTATATAGTTAGTAAATAACTATGGAACAGACACACACACACACACACACACACACACACACACACACACTGAATAAGATGAGTGTCTTGTATGGTCCTGGGGGAAATGGGTGCCTGTTTGTGTGAATCAAAGCACAGCTGTCAAGTTCAGCCTGTCCCAGCCCCATCCTAACCCCGATAATGATTACCTGCCATCTGTTTCAGCCACACCCATCGAAACACCAATGACTGACTCAGCCCAGCAGAATTAGAAGCTTTGCCCTTGCCCACTTGCCAGAGGGGTCTGGAAAGTGCCCAGGGCTGTCTTAGGTCATTGGGCTTAGAGGTCAACAGAATTCTCTGTGCCAGAAAGAATATTGTATTTCAGGCTCCCTAACTTACCCTCCAGTTGCAGCCAGCTCACTTAACTGACGCATCCATTCAAACATACAGTGCTAGGTTTCGATTATAGGGTCCTCTGCACAGTGGTGAGTCAGGACCTACCTCTGATTGTCAGCCAGCCAATTGGAGCACTGAACCTTCCTCCTCTGGGGAGGAGGGAGCAGGGGAGAGACACTGGGGAGATTTAATGCCTGAGGTGGAGGCAACCCAGGGAAAGCACTACATTAGGAACTTAACCAGGTACCTTATGATAGAAGGCAAGGGCCCAGTCACAAGGGAGATCTGGAAAGCAAACACAGAAAATTAGAAAGTCACAGATGAGGCTCAGTTCAGTCCATGGATATCTGGATTTCTTTGGCTATGACAGACACACGCTCAGACCTATGATAACGAAGCTTTTGTCACACTTGTCATGTGCAGGAAGCAGCTGAGGAAGCAGGCCTGGCTATATCCAGGGGATGGGATCATGGGCATCTGCGAGAACTGGAGAATGACTCCTCTCCTGGTATTGAAACAGCCACTCTTTCGTTACTTACTCTTTGAATGTTAATGTATTTTCTCTACCATTTGGGGCATGTCTTTCTTCTCACTGTTTGCTCAGTAGAGTGACTAGTGCACATAATGGTTAGAAAAATATCTATAAAATATGCAATACTGCATTGATTTTTATTGCAGCCTTCGTTTTTTGAGTTTGATGTAAAAGCCCATCAGTCACTAGTGAGCTAAACACAATGAGCACTTGACAGATGTAGTACAGCAGTGGTAGAATTCCTGTGGCCAGAAAAATGACTGAACACCTTTGCTAAGAGGTCTGGTGCCAGCCTATTTTGCCTGATGCTTCCTTCCGTTCCTGCTTTAGCTGTCCCTGATGGTTCTACACTTCGACAGGCTGTTCCCCAGGATCCCTTCCCTCCAGTCCTCCTTTCACTCTGTGCCAATTCTTGTCCACACCCTACCTGCTGATGACCTTGCAGTCCCTGTGCACAATCTCCAGATCTCTCCGCATCCGAATGACAGTTCAGTCATCTGCGTTCTTCCCCACCTAAAGCACAGAGGAAGCAGATCTTGTCCAAACTCCTTCTCCAAACACTTCTCTAGGTCTGCAGGACTCCTCTTCCTTGTCTTCATTCTCTGAAGAGCTTCCCCCACTCTGAATTCTGCACTGTTCTCTCCCAAAGCTTTCTGTGGGTCCATCCATTTACTTACTGATTCTGTATTCATGTGGACCTGATTATCTTTCATGTTGAAGGCTAGGAATATAGCTCAGTGGCACAACACCTACCTGAGAAGCACAAGGTCCTGGGTTCAATTCCAGGTACCAAAAGAAAATCAACTAAGCATCTTCTATGTTGGTTTGTTATAATGACCTTTCCCTCCCCTTCCAAACTGAGCACCTCAGACATAATGACATAGATATCTCAAATCTATCTGATGACTGAAGCTTCAGCTGAAATTTTTCCAGCAAGGTTATTATGGCCACACAGTTTAGGGATGTGGATACCAGAAAGAAAGCTAGCGCCCTCCCCAGTGTGGCACACAGCTCCATGAACTTCCAGAAGATGTCCACTGGCTTCATTTGCCTCCCCAGGGAATAACTGAAGAATTTCCTCTTCATGGCACTCTTAGAGGAAAATACCCTCCAAGGACTCCACAGAGCCTTTCTGATTTTCTCCTCAAAGAACAAGACAGAACACATTTTTCCAAAAACATTTTTTACATATTAGAAAAAGAAAACAGCTCTTCAGAACTTTTAGGTCCCATATGCTTCCCTCAAACAGAATTACGGTTGATGAAAACCAAATCTAAAACATAAGAAAGCCTGTTGTTTTTCCCAGTTCTCACCTGCTATGTGGAAGTGCCTGTCACATACCCACCCCCAGCTATGCCCAGCCAGGCCCAGCTGCTGGGGCAAACCCTGAGAAGCCTTGCAGTCGGGCCCACTCCCCTAGTCCCACTGTGCCAGGCCCAGCTCTGCTGTCTTTCGACCAACACTCATTGCACTTAATGCGTGTGTGTGTGTGCATGCGCATGGACATGTGTGATGCTCCTGCCTTCAAAGCCTTGTCCGCATAGCAGAAATGCGAGTTTTGACATTTGCAGCAGAATTATGTAGGAACTGTGGTAGGTTGCATTTCCGCAGTGGACCATTTTAGCTTTTTCACAAAGTAAACATAACCATTCACATTTTAGAAATTAAAAAAATATAATTGAAGGCCTGAGACAAAGCAAGAGCAAATCACTGGCATCACCACATAGCAAGTGTCAGAGACAGGTTTTGAACCCTGTTTTCCTGGTTCTTGCACCTGTGAAGTTTCTGAGTCTCAGACAATCTACTTTCCCCTAACACTTCCCGTTTTTCTGATTCAAAGCCCTAGTATCACCACCCTGGCACCTTCCTGAGATGAGACCAAGTCCACTGGTCCTACCACAATTCCAATATCTTCCACCATCTTGTGTCCTTCCTTCCCTCCGTATGGGTGTAAATTCCATGTCTGATCAGCACACGTGCTCCTTGGCATATACCTTTGCTGCCACTGTGACTTATTACCTGTGCACGCTTGTGTGGTTAAATCCCAAACCTGATTAAAACCAATGTCTGTTCCCTCCCAGCTCAGTGGCTCACAGCTGAGAGAACCTCACAACCAAGAAGGCTCATCTCTTGTGAGCCACAAACTTCAGATCGGATCTTAGTGGCGGGCATTACTATGACAGTGGCAACGTATGTTCAGATGACTGACTATGACATAAAACTGAGCGAAATAAATTCTGTAACTTCCAAAGTGCTTCCAGGCTTGAAACTTAGCTTACGAGGGAGTGCTGGCCGCAACGGTATTCATTGGTGAAGGCTATCTTTTCTGTTTTCCTTGAGCTCTCATTTCTCCCGGTAAAATGGAAACTTTATCTTAGAACCAATGCCTCCACCTTTGCTAATGTAGCAGAAAGGAGAAATTCAAGTGGCAATAACAGCAGTGTGGATGGTCTGTATCTCGGCCAGCAGCAATGCACATCGTAGCTGTTGCAGCAGAGCAACACAGGCTGGCTGCTCCAGCACTTCAGGATCAAAACTGGAATGTTTCCAGTGCACTAGGATTGAACACAGACCCTCAGTGTAAATTCACAATAACAAAACTGGCAGACGTGTGCAACCAGTACCCCACCACAAATCACCCATCACAAAGTGGCACTACTACAATGTTTGAATTGATATCACCAGTACTCTTCCTCTCCATCAGTGGTGGCAAAGCTATGGCATGCGGCCACGGCAAACTGTTCATATCATGGAAGACTGAAAAGTTCACCATCACTGCCCTAAATGGAAAGCCAAATTATAACCAAACTCTGACTGGGGAATTAGAATCATGGGAAAAGCTGTTGCCTGATTGAGTTCATCACAGCTTGAGAGGAAACTACCTGGAAACAACCAGTGCTGTGCTGCTGAGAAACCTCACCCCAGGGCTGGAGCTCTGGCCTTATGTTGATCTCACTTCCTCTTCTTTGCAGTGCTTGGATGAGACCTACTCATCATGGCTTCTGTGGTCCTCTTCTTGCTTTAACTGAAAGATGAATTCAACATGCTTGCTTTTGTTGTTTTTTTGAGGCAGGCTTTCACTGTGTAGTTTGGGCTGGCCTTGAGCTCACTTTGTAGCCCAGATTGGCCTCAAACTCATAACAATCCTCCTGCCTCAGCCTCCTGAGTGCTGGGATTATAGGCGTGCACCACCACACCCAGCCTCAACATGCATTTAATAGCACAAATTCACTCAACCTGGTTACTGTTAAGTCTCACAGATCTGAAAAAAATTCTAAGATAAATTGACACAATGCTGATTTTTTTTAATAAAAACGATACAGAATTTGAAAATAAGACAATAGAAGATTAACAATGCTTAATATAATGTATATTGTTATTTTCAAAGCAGTTCTCACATTATAAAATACAGGCATGAAAAATTGATCAAGCAATATAAGTACAAGCCATTCTTTTCAATGAATGAATAGAAATTAGTAGCATAATAATCTAAGCTATTTTGTGTGTATATTGACAGAACTGAGACCCACACAGAGCCAGACCAGACCTTCTGACACGAGAGAAGTCTTTATGTGGGGGATAGCATGCCGCCTAGCAAACCAAGCCAGCTGTGAGCTGAGCAAAGCATGGGCTTTTATGTTCTTTTTTTGGCGGCGGGGGGGGGGGCAAGTATCCCCGGACCAGAATAGCCCGAGCGGGGGAAGGGTGTCCAGGCCAGAACAGCCCAAGCCAGGTGAGTTCATCAGAATCAGGGTGGGTGTCAAAGGGCTAGAACAACCTGAGCCAGTGAGTTGCCAAGGTGGATGAGGGCGGGGGTAGCTTTTGTGGTTGAGGGGAACTGAAGTGGAACAGGTAAGGGAAGGAAAGAAATATTGAGTTAAAGTTTTCCCACGAGGGGGCTGCTACCTTGTGACTTATCATTTACAGATATTTTTTCTTTTCCCTTCATATTTTTCTCCTTTTTCCCATCCCAGTTGTTCTTTCCTTTTGAGCAGTTTCTTCCCTTTTCACAGTATCTATTGTACATTTACTTATTCTTTCAGGTTCTTACACTAGAGAGACAATACAATGTTTGCACATCTGATTTATTTCACTCATGAGTATAGTTTCATTGGCTTCCTAGGTAAATTCCCAGAGTTCATTTGTTTTCCACTTATTTACCAAGACTTGAGAATCCTTTTCTGCAGTCTCCACAGAAGGACGTGAGAGGAGCGTTTCAGGATGAGCAGGACAGAAGAGCTATTTGAAGTCTGTATTATAAATGAGAAAAACCAGACAGGATGCTTATAGTACTTCATCTTCCTCCTTCACCGATACACAAGGTTCACACTTTCATAAGTAGCTGAAAACTGATCACAGAGGAAAGTTCAGTTTTATAGTAACAAAGACACCCCCACATTTGCCACCTGAGTCTGATATTATTTCATGAGATGCTGTTACAGTGTAACATGATTATTTAATCCGTATTGCCCTTGTCCACCATTAAATCCACCATGAGGAAATTATTTTATATTGTCATTTTCTTTTTTTGGTTCAAAGCAACCTAAACTCATCTACATCATCAAGATCATTTGTGATATTCATTTTCCTGCAAAAGCTACATATCAAATGTATTATTTTCCTTGCTTTGTCTTTTCTGTACCCTCAATTTATTTTCTTTCAAATCTGGTCCCCACCAAAATGTAGCTTATTGCCTTCAAACTCATTATGAGGACAATGAGATCATTTTCACAAAATGCAATATAACTATGGATGGAATTTAAACTACTGATGTCTATATTAAGATCGTAGTTTTTCAACTCAAAGAGTCTCTTTTTAAATTAATTACAGAATACCAGTTAATTCCTCTGAGCATTTAGATTTTTAAAATACAAGTAATTAACTTCTCCGACCCTCCCTCATCTTCTTTAACACTGTGAACTGTTGTTAGCCTTGTGCCAGATGGGCTTTCCCGGATTTGCCACAAGCAAAGGCAGATCTCAGCCACAACACTGTGGCTTCTAAGAGCCCACGAGCATCACTATGCTGAGACTCTCTCTCCTTGGAGCTTCCCTGTACACAGACTTGGGTTTCTGATGGAAGGTGATCTTTGCCATCTGTCCAGCATTTCCAGGGAGGGACCATACACATGGTGAAGGGAAGGGAGTTGAAATGTCCCTCGTTCTGTCTGTGCAGCTTTTTCTACCCCCTAAAGCCCGTGAGCTGTACAAACCTCTGGTGGGCAGCCCTTTCAGTTTTATCAGACATAAAGAGAGTGGTTCTGTCATGTTTTAAAAAGGCAAATGCTCCCTCACTCAACCTGATCACGACTTAGAGAAGGACAGCAAAAAATTAAGTCCACTGCTTCTTAAGCCTGAGGAATAAGCCTGGGAAACACTCTAAAGGCTTCAGCATTTCTGTCCCAAAGGATGGAAAAGCAGTGCTGAAAATGGGCTATCTTCATGGGAAACACCCACCTCTGACTCTCTGAGTACAAGAACGTGCTATTTCTATTTCATCCTGGAACGTACAAGCAGAATTTGATCAAACCCTAGTACCACGTGGTCCTCCCATGAATGCATAGTTGTCATCTGTTTAAAGCAGCGTGCATTTACTTCTGACAGAAGCAGCTTTGAAATCGTTCACTATTTCTTCTGATGTTTATGACTAGAGTTCTCAGACATTTGTCATCTGAAAGCAGGATTAGGGCATTGTCATCAAAGAGGGTTTGAGAAAAAGATCTCTAGGAACAAAGGAATTCCACAGGGAGAAAAAAAATGCCACAAACATCTCTTCTACCTAGAAAAAAAAAATTCTAGGAAAAGGTACTGACACTTACCTTTTCCATGTGATCAATGTACTTTTTTTCATTGATGCCTTGATACACACTTGCTACTATCTTTTAAAATTTCCATATGAGTCTTCCACTTTAATTTGGTCCATTCAAAATAAAGTTGTTGTCCTCTTATTTCTGGGAGGTAATGGTTCATTAATTTCTTTCTGTAACAAATGTATTAAGTGGCCACTGTTTACCTAAATCCTTCATAATGGATGCAAGATTAATAAACATGGCAAAGCAAGATCAATAAAATATGATAAGGAACATCAAGCAAAATGAGAAAATAAAACAAAGACCAAAGGTCTTTACTGTTTTTAAGCCTGGACTTCTTAATCTATCCAATAAGAAAATGTGTTAGTAGATTTCTAAATCTGTTTACAATGTTAGCATTCTTTCTGGGGTTTTCCTTCTGTTTCACTGGTTCAACTGTCATTATAGAACTCTTTCTTTTTATCTTGCTGTTGTTGCTTTTTATCTACACAATAATGTTCCCCTCTGACTCTATATTGCTTTTCTGGACAATGTCATTTACTCGTGTGATTTTATTTTCCACTTACAGACTGATTATTCCCAAATGTAGATAAAGAGATGATTGACAGACATATTTCCCCATCTTTAAGCTTTACATCAGCTTTCTACAGAATATTTCCACCTTGAAAACCTATCCTTGAATCTACCTAATTAATAATAATAATATCTACTTCAAATACCAAACCCAAGAACTGAGAATTTTCCTCAAGACTTTCTCTAGCCATCCATTAGTACCTGCCCTACCATGCATTTTTCCTCTTACGTTCTCATGCCTCCAGCCTATCTTTCAGAGCACTGCCAGAGTGACATTTCCAAATCCCAACTATATAAATCCATTCCCTTTATAAGTTTAAAACACTTCACAACAGGTTTTGTTGCTACCAGCATTGTTTTTCCATCACCCAACTGTGCTTCTGAGTATGGAATATATATTTCCCAGGAAACTTGGCAACGTACCAGGGAAACTCAACCCGAAAATAACATCATCTTCAAACTTCAGTTTTGTTTGATGGGGCGAATTGAGAATACTGATTTAGTATTAAGTAAATTCTTTAGTAAGAGAATGTGCTGTGGAATGCAAAAAATACGGAGGAAGACCTAAATTTGTCCCTTGTAATGGACCCCTTGAGGCTCTGCTCCTTAGACTCATGGTCGTAGGCAAGATATTCTTCTCCTTTCTTTGGAGTTCTGTAGCAGGCATATGTGAGAGGCATTGTGAACACAGGAGAAATCCAACACTCCTTAATACACCATCTGTAATTTCCCATCTTGTGCTCCACCTCTATTACGTCAGCTGCTTCATCTGGTTCGTCTACTCTGTCTCACCTCCAGTCCCACCCATGGCAAATGGCCCTTATCTCATCATGCTGTGCATCTTATGCATAAGTACATGCATTAGAAAGGGTATAGAATGTGGGAGGAATAATGAATAGCATGCGCTGGTGAAATCCTAGTGGACTGGATCAGAAGTTCTGAGATGAGTTTAGAATGAGTTTGGAGAGAATTGTTGGCCCAGCTTATTAAGAATAGTCTCATAACAAGCCCTACAGTCCTGTCAGCCATGAGGAGCCTCTGAATGCTATAGGTGAAAGAATGGCAGTGTCATTTGTCTTTTAGAAATGAAATCCACAGGCTTATATCCTACATAGTTACGATCTTACTGGTGATAAAGTGATGCATGGGTCAAAGACTGGAGTGGAGACTGCAGCCAGGCAAGGTGGGCCAGGCAAAGGTGAAGTTCATAGCAATCACTTAAGAGTCAACCGTGGGAATATAAGTGACACTTTTCACTCTAGTGCTTTGAAGCAAAAAAACAAAAAAATTCAACCACAACAGGAACTGTGATAATGATTCATTTGGTAAACATCCTGGAGTAGATGTTTCAGATACTCATATTAGTAAAGGCCCATTCAATTTTCCTAACCTCAGCATCTATAAATTAAAGACAGCGAGACATTGTTTTTAGTAAAATGTGTCAGGTGTACGTTTGGTATATTCCAGCCTCTGGCGTTGCACGAACATTCTGCTCTCACGGCTTAGAATGTCCTTGTCACTTCATGCCCTATGCCAACTGTGGAACCTTTAACTGTTTTTCAAAATCCACATCCAAAGCCCTTTCTTTAAAGAATGCCCCATCACTCCAGTTACTTCAGAAGAGAAATCTCTTTCCCCAGGTGCTTACAGTTTCCACTGGTTCTGCCAACCTCACTCAAATGCAGGGGAAAGTTGTGTTGCATGTTGACCCCCTTTAGACTGTGAGGTTCTTACAAATAGTGTTATACATCTTTTCTCTTTTTATCAACAGTATCCTGCCCACCAGCTGACACATATTAGATAGTCAAAGATCACTGGATGAGAACCCTAAAGAACTAAAAGTTACAAAGAAACGAAGCTCACTCCTTTGTCACACCCCATATACACACATGTATGTCAAAGAAAATGCAGGAACGTATAAACCCATCTCCAACAAAGGCCTATTTTAGAAGACTAAAGGTACCTTCTATAAAATATGACTCTTTAGAGGACATGTGTGAGAGGTATTGTGAAGTTTTGTTAATTTTCCTTGTATAGAACTTATACATATTTTGTTAGGTTTATACTGAAATATGTTTTTATTGTTACTAATGTAAAAGTCAGTGGTATTATTTTTCATTTCAAATTCCAATTGTTCGTTTCTGGTATGCAAGAAAGAAGCGGATTTTGTATCTCAATCTTGTATTTTGCAACTATGTTATATCACTGATATATATTTCTTAGAAGTAATAATTTCCTTAACAAACATTTTATGTTTGCAGGAAGTTTAATAATCACACAAATATACAATTTTGTTCTTAAATTTAATTTCCAATAACACTTCTAAGTTACTAGAGAGTTTTTATATTCCTGCTTGAGGGCTGAGCATGTAGCTTGGGGGTAGACTGCAGGCTCAGCCTGTGCAAAGCTCTGGAGTCAGTCCCCAGGCCCAAACAAGAGAGAGAAATCCTAATTTAGAGACTTGGTAGCTGCAAGTCAAAGTTTATAGACATCCAAACTCTACTGCTGATCTATTAAAATGCTTTCATACATGCTGTTAAAGAATTTTAATTAAAACAAAATCCAAGAAACTAATATTTAAGGAGTTGAAGGTAAGTTTGCTTGACTTTTAAAATCTATTTTCATGAATTTGCTTTATCCACCTCAAAGGTGAAAAAATGCCTCTTTTTCCTTATTAGCACTTACTACAAATCACACAAATTTATTGCCTCAGTGATTTATACCAAATATCAAAAAGAGAGAAATGGAAGCCCAACTTGTACTTTACTCAATTTTGTTAAAAACATCCTGTGTTCCTCAGAGCTCTGAGATACACCTGCCCTCATGAGCTGGTAAACATTCTCAGCAACTGTTTCACCAAAAACTGGGGTAGAAGCCCAGCCCAGTGGCACTTGCCTTCAGCCTCAGAACTTGAGAGACTGAAGCAGGGAAGGTCCCTTGAATCCATGAGTCTGAGACCAACCTGGATAACACAGTATGATCCCATGTTTAAAAAAGGGGGGAAAAACTGGCATAAAATATATCACTGAAGCATTTTGGATTTTTGCATACAGACTGTGGTAAACCATGTTTTAATCTAGAAAAACAATAGATAAATCTATCATTACATACTATAAATGTAAACTTTTTCACAAACAAAAGACAAATGAGAAATGTTTCTATTAAAATTATATATGTATGATGGTCTTGAGCAGGAGGAAGAGATTTAGAAAGAGTTCTCTGAAAAAGTTTTCAGTTACAAATAGCAGTAATAAACCCAACAAAGGTAGGTAAATAAATGGTCTTTCAATGTATGTATAGCCTTCCTGAGTTCGATTCCTAGTACAAACAAAACAAAAGAAATCAATGTACCCATAGCCAAGGGAATGAGTAACTTTTCCCTTGTTGCATAATGACCTCTCCTGTCTTCCAATAACCTGTCTCAGGTCTGGCTTCATTCCGCTAGCTTTGGAAATGTGACAGCTCTTAATTATAGTTGTGTGCATTAAGGATTGAGTGTTGCCAGTCACTGAACATTACACAGTGTGTCATGTAGTGTCTTACAAAATTTGCTAACACAATCTTATTTAATGAGGTAGTTGTTCTTACCCGTGTTTTATAGATGATAAAAATAAGGTCTAAGAAAAAATTCAGTCATTTGTTTTGATTCTCATAAATTTTGCAAATTGCAGATCTCAAATTTGAGTCCAGTACTGCATGTCTCTAAAAAATGAGTTCTACCTGAGTATTGTCCTTCTTTTCAGAGAATTATCTAAAAAAGCTGCACAGCTTCTTGGGACATATTTCTGTGTGCTACATTTAATATAGCATCAGTTTTACATCCCTTGGAGGGCATTTATTTTTAATAGGTTTTATGTTTTAAGTAGGTTTAGGTTTGTTGAAAAACTGAGCAGAGGGTACAGAGCATCCCTCTATATCTCCTCCTACCCTCGTTTTCCTTATCATTCATAGTTTGCATTACTGTGCAGCACTGGTTATAACTTATGATCCAATATTGATGCTTTCAGCAGAGTTTAGTTAATTTTCCTTGTATAGAACTTATACATATTTTGTTAGATTTGTACTGAAATATGATTTTATTGTTACTAATGTAAATGTAAATGGCATTTTTTATTTCAAATTGTAATTATTCATTTCTGGTATATAAAAAGGGAGTGGATTTTATACATTATTATTGCATTTTGCAACTATGTTGTATCACTTATTAGGCTGACAATTTTAATATGATAATGCATCTTTGTCATAGGATGATCTTAAAGTGCCCCTGAGATGACAGCCTGCCCTTGGGTAAAAGAACCTTTGCTCCTAATTCTAAAAGCTGTATTCTAGACTTAAGGTTAAAATTATTTCTTTCATCTGCCATCATATAGAATATTTAACCAGTGAAGGACTTTTATATACATTTAGTAAATTATTTTTATTTGAACATCATTGTGCTCTTCCAGGCTACAATACACAGTCAAGAACAAAGGAATTAACCATAACTTATCCTTCTGGCAAATACGCCTCTGGAATAATTGGTAACAACATATTTTTGTTGCTTTTAAAATACCCTCCTCACAATAAAATAAAATAAAATAAAATAAAATAAATATCCTCAAGGTGTCACCACAGTCTTCTTGCAGCACGTGGCACGTGTGTGGCACAGCTGTCCAAGGAGGCAGCTGCCCACTGCAGGAAACTTTAATGGCAGGGAGCAGGTGAAGCAGGTTAGAGCTGCTGGGCCATGGTATAAGAATGATCAAATTGGATCAGAACAGGCTGGAGTGTCCTGTGCAAAAAAGGCCGTGTTGCTCTGAGAGCTGTAGCTATTCCTGTAAAACCTGTGAAAATCAAAGGAGTAGCTTTCTCCAAGTGTAAACATGTTCATTGGCTTCATTAATGGGAAATCGTCATCCATAAGCCTGGTTTACTATGGTCCCCAAAAAGCATTTGGAATTGAAGCTCCCTGATGCTAAGCAGAGGAACCCTAGTGTGTTTGACAGGGGCTTTCACGTAACTGTGGACAGCACCGTCATTTAAATATCCTCTTGGAAAGAAGAAATGTGATTCTATTCCAACTGTGCGAACCTGCATGAGATGCCACAAATCAACATTGCTCAGGCCAAAAGTGGATGCCTATCAATTTTTAAGAATGTTTTAACATTGTGTTAAAATACTTTTTATTGATACAGGTTCCATTTTCAGATGTTAGAAATCCTCAAACCAAGATACTCTAACTGGATTGTAAACTCAATGTCTTGGAAATACTGATTTATCATCTTTTCATGTGGATAATTATTTAGAAGTGCGAGAGTTTAAATGAGGACATTACAAGAACAAGATAATTTCTCATCACAGTCTAACTCAAAAAATAAGACAAATATAAATAGAGGAATAAACCATCAAGGTCAGTTTAATGTAGCAGTTTCTGTTACAGCCAAATGGATGCATAACATAGGGAGTTACAAAGAATCATGTATGTCTAGTTCACCACAATCATCATTTTGGGGAAATAAAAGCCTATTCAGAAATGTATGTCAACTATCACATATTAATGTGATAGTTCTTCTGCAGCTTTTGGAGGGAAAGTTTTATTCTAGAATTAGAACTGGAAGCGCAAGATGAAATTATCTGACCCCCTCCTCCTCCTCCATCTCATGCTGCCCCCTCATCTCTAGATCTGCTAGCAAGGATCTGAAGGGAGATGATTATTTACAAGGGAACTAATTTCATTTATGTTACTCCCAGATCTTGTTACACCATAAATCCATCTAGAATTTTTTTATTTTTTTTATTTTAGAAACATAAAAGTACAAAAACATATTGACAAACAGACACCCATTATCATAGAAAATAGTACAATCACAACTAATCTATAGACAAGGTGATATGGTCTCAACAGTAGTTGTTGCTTTATCCATTGATATCTTCGAATTGTAGATGTATGGACCCATATACAGACATGCAAATTTAG